>WHNR01000028.1:427500-685000 GCA_009859135.1 Formica selysi | reverse complement strand
GACTCAAGATGGCGGCTCTCTTCCAAAATGTCTCCCGTTGTTGTTCAACAAACCCCCGGCAACGCGCTTGGAAACGATCTCTCGGAGACGGCATACTTCAGATACAAGGATGAAATCCAGGGACGCAACACTGCCCTCCTTCTTCAAAATTGTCGTCCCGACAATCAATAACGAAGAGACTTATCCCACCGGTGCATATTGACTCCAGGATTCCTAATGAATCTTCTTGCTCTACTCCAGACTTCTGTCCAGGTTACCGAGCAATTCATTCTATTGAATCCAATCAATCACCAGCACGTCTCCACGCCGATTCCAGGATTCTGACGAATCTTCCTGCTCTACCTTAGACTCCTGCCCAAGTTACCGAGCGAAATGCCATATTGAATCCAATCGACCGTCAATGCATTCTTCGATCTTGCGCTCTGGTATCCCTCGTATTCTGCCAATTTTCCGGAAATCTCTTTTCCTCAACGCTGTTGCATCTCGGGAATCTTCGGACAAGAGGGGGATATCTACCGTGGACCCAACATCCTCAAATGAGGATTCCCCAAGTCCCTGTCTCGGCATTTGCCCTTCGTCCGCACGGGAAAACCACGGATCAAAAACCGTGGGCGAGACAGTCTTCTTTCCTCACAGTTCGACTATCGCTCCAATAGTCCCAATCCTTCCATCTCGCAACTTTCCGCGAAGTCTATCCTCTATCCTGAACAGCTCCCGCTGAACACAACAAACATAAAACCAAATAATACACTTATTAACAAAACAAATATTATAATTAATGTCTTAAACATTATATTACATCGGGTTACAATAAACTTCCCTAATTAAAAATTTGTCTCTCATAGAATGGGGCTAATCTATCAGCATGAACAACTTTACTTTGTAACGATACCGTTACCAGCCTCGCGGGCCGACCAGCCGCCCGCAATTCTGAGGCTCGGCGCCTATGGCGCCCCTAAACTTCCACACCCGTGTCGCGGCCCCACCGTGGGGCCGTCCCACCACGCGCCGGCTCGCGTGAGTGGGAGGCCGGCCGCCGGTATATAAGGCGCTCCGGCGAGCGTAGCGTTACCAGTTCCCGATCCCGAGTCCTACCTAGTACAACTCCTGATCCGAAACCTATACCGCGTTGCACCAGGCTACGGGCTACCCGTAGTTACGCCGGGTTACCCGGTTGCTGGGACGGCGCACCCTGATACCTAGCGTTACACCAGGTCACGGGTTACCCGTGGTTATGCCGGGCTTCCCGGTTGCTGGGACGGCGCATCCTACCCCGCGTTAAACCAGATCACGGGCTACCCGTGGTTATGCCGGGCTTCCCGGTTGCTGGGACGGCGCATTCTCGATCCTTCGCGTTAAACCAGGTCACGGGCTACCCGTGGTTATGCCGGGCTTCCCGGTTGCTGGGACGGCGCACTCTTAGTTCATAAGACCGTACCGCGCCCCGCGCACCGTTCAACCTGGACGGCCGTTTGTATATACCGCGACCGTTTCCACCGTAAGACCACTTTGGTCTCCGTGTATCTTTCCGTATAAATACCGCGACCTGTTAAACTGTAATACCGCTTTGTACATATCCCGCGACCTGCTCTATTGTAAGACCGTTGTACATATACCGTAACCAGTAAGACCGCTCCGGTCTCCGCGTCCTGAGAGACTCTAGCACCATTGTATATACCGCGACCAGTTCATATTGTAAGACCGCATTGTATATACCGCGACCTGTTCGTATTGTAAGACCGCACTGTATATACCGCGCATTCTAACTGTAGAGTTAATTAGACATTAGGATTCCCGCCAGTGTCGCGCCGATTCCACCTTCACACACGGCCTTCAGACTACTAAGGAGCGTCAGTCCTTTTAAGGATAGAACGCCGAGAACGCCGACGCCCCGTCCTTTTAAGGATAAGGCAGTCAGGCAGTTGGAATTACGTTGAAGGCCACGCGACACCCCGTAGTGTTTAAGATCTATTCCGCTTAGAATAACCCCAGTTGCATGCATGCGAACACCGCGATTGCAGAACACGGCCGCTTGAACCACGCTCGCTTCCCGAGCTCCACGCGCACCAACCACGCGCGAAACTCTGTACGCACCGTGCTTGCATGTCGCATTGTGAATAACAACCGCTCACGCGCGAAACTCTGTACGCATGTTGCTTCGCGCATAGCTTTCAGTGTTAAGTAACTTTTATTATAACCGCTTGAATAAACAGACTTGTTTAAACCGCTTATATCGAGGTAAAGTAAGTTGGAGTTTCCCCCTTCTCCCGAATCCTGGCACCGGCGAGCCTTGATCCGCGGCGTACGGGAAAGGTGAACCGTTACAACTTTTATGTCTATTCGATTTTCGAATAGCGAAAACAACATCACCAAGTTTTTTCACTATTCTATAGGGGCCTTCCCAATTACTTTGTAACTTGGGAGCCCTCCCTTTAATCCTTCGAGGATTATAGAACCAGACACTCTGACCTATATCAAAATAAACTTGACGAGCTCTTTAATCATATCGCGCCTTTGATCGAAGTGATTTAATTTCTAACCGCTGTCGAGTATACTTATGAATATCTTCTAATTTCTCCCTTAACCTCCTCACATAACTACCAATTGAAATCTCTTTCTCTTGCTCCGGAGGGCTCCCTCGCAACAAATCCAAAGGTAACCTTAAATCCTGCGCAAAATATAATTCTGCTGGAGAGACACCGGTAGCTTCATGTCTTGACGAATGATAAGCTAATAGGTACATTGGAATCCAATTATCCCAATTTTTTTGATTTTCCGAAATAAATTTCGTCAAGTAATTCAGAATCGTTTGGTGATGACGTTCAACCTGCCCATCTGATTGAGGATGTAATGCAGTTGTTCTGGTTTCCTTTACTCCTAGCAAACGCGTCATCTCTCGAAAAACTTTAGACTCAAAATTCTTCCCCTGATCAGTATGGACTTCCAGAGGAACACCATGACGAGAAACAACCTGATTCACAAAAGCTTCTGCCACGGTATTGGCTCTAATATTCTTTAACGGAAGAGCCTCGACCCACTTTGTAAAACAATCGATCACAACCAACAAATATCGATTCCCTGCCGAAGTAACAGGAAGAGGACCAAGCACATCCATTTGAACTCTATCAAATGGAGCTCCTACATTGTAGATCTGTAACGGAGATTTCCCTTTTTCAAATGGACCCTTCTTCGCTATACAAATCTTACAAGAACGACACCAATCTTCTACATCATGCTTGCATGTTGCCCAATAAAAACGTTTTCGGATTTTCTCCAACGTTTTATTAATTCCAAAATGCCCTCCAGATGCGGAATCGTGAGCCATCTCCAATATCTGATCAATGCCCTTCCTAGGCACAATAATCTGCAAAACATTAGATTTCAAACTTGGAGCCTCCCACTTCTTAAACAAAACTCCATCCTGCAAGATTAAAGCATCCCAATAAGACAAATAAATTTTCGCCGAAAGATCCTGCACAGCGATTTCCTGTCGAAGAGGACGCCTTCCCGATTCTTTTCCCCGGATGAAAATTGCAATAGTGGGATCTTCTAATTGTCTCTTCCTCCAATTGTCCAAATTATCCTCTCCCAAGACCATTCGAGCAACCAAATTCTCCTTTGATTCCACCTTGTTACAATAAACGCACCCTTTCTCTGCACAAGGTCGTCTCGACAGACCATCGGCATTTTGATGAAGTCGTCCTTTACGATGAATAATCTCAAACTCGTATTGTTGCAGTCTTTCTAACCACCGAGCCAACTGACCTTCCAACTCCTTAAAGGACATTAACCATCGAAGAGAACTGTGGTCCGTCCGAATTAGAAATTTCTTTCCGTATAAATAATGATGGAAGGACTTCATTGATTCCACGATAGCCAATAATTCCCGTCGCGTCACGCAATAGTTCCTTTCCGGCTTGCTCAAGACTTGACTGAAATAAGCAATAACTTTCTCGACGCCATTCTGCATCTGCGACAATACTGCTCCCACACCATGATTCGAAGCGTCGGTATCAAGAATGAATTCCCCTACCTCAATAGAAAATGATAAAATCGGCGAAGATATTAACTTTTGTTTTAGCTTCTCAAAAGCTTCCTGACAAACCTGAGACCATTCGAATTTAACCTGACTTTCAGTTAGCATAAATAGGGGTTTCGCTATTAATGAAAATCCTTTTACAAATTTCCTATAGTACGAACAAAATCCCAGAAAACTTCGCACCTGCCTCCTAGTACGAGGAACAGGCCAATTCCTTACAGCAGAAACTTTTTCAGGATCCGTAGTAATTCCTAATTCAGAAACAACATGGCCGAGATACTTGACTTGCCTTCCTAAAAGAGAACACTTCTTTGGGTTAATTTTTAAATTATCTGAGCGGAAAAGAAGAAAAACCATCCTCAGATTAGCCATCATATCCTCAAATGTTTTACTGAAGACGATAACATCGTCTAAGTATACCAAACAAATTTTAAACAGAATTTCCCTCAGAACTTTTTCCATTAACCGCTCAAAAGTCGCTGGAGCATTACACAAGCCGAATGGCATCACGGTAAACTGCCATAATCCATTCCCTATGGAAAACGCTGTCTTCTCCCTATCTTCGGACCGAACCTTTATCTGCCAATATCCACTTTTCAATTCCAGAGTCGAAAACCAAGAATTTCCTGATAAACGATCCAAAATATCCTCAATACGAGGTAATGGATAAGAATCCTTGATCGTAACAGCGTTCAACTTTCTGTAATCAACGCAAAATCTTAATGAATCATCCTTTTTCTTTACTAGTACCACAGGAGAAACCCATGGACTCTGAGATTCCTCGATCACACCTTGTGATTTTATTTCTTGAATAATCTGGTCCACCTTCCCTCTGAGATGTATAGGAACCCGGCGTGGAACTTGTTTGATAGGTTCGGAATCCCTTATGTTAATGCTGTGCTCCACAACTTCGCAATTCCCTGCAGTTATATCTTCCGAAAATACATCCTGAAATTCATTTAAAAATTCAACAAAAACATCCTTCTGTTCAGAATCTAAATTTCCTGAATTTTCCTCAAAGAGTTGCTTCAAGAACTTAGGAACTTTTTCCGTCGAATCTATTCGAGAACAAGAAAATTCTCCATGATTCCGTTGTGCACCATTTCCAAAAACAGGCTCAAAGACTCCTTCCAAATTGATCACTTTAAGAAAGTCAGTCCCTAGAATACAATCATCTGAAATTCTGGCTATCAACATAGGAACATCTAGGGAATATTTTCCCAATTCTACTCTCACGACGACTTTATTACGAATGACAACCGTTTCATCTGTCGGATATTTCAAACTACAATAGTTTTCATCAATCCGCCGGCTAAGCCCCTTAGCCAATCTTTCATTCAAAATCGAAATATCAGAACCCGTATCAATTTTGAACATACAAAATTCTCCATCGATCTTTCCCTTATAACTAAAGAAATCTTTCTTAACTTTATTTATCGAAGAGCATTTATAAGTAATTTTCGGGGCACTGACCTTGTTAGCCGAACTTGCCCCGTAAAGCTCGACTAACCCTTGTTTTCGTTGCTAGTTAATGCAGGACATTCTGACCGGTAGTGTCCCTGTGCTCCACATTGCCAGCACTCTTTATTTTTAACAAAGCTTCTTTGCACTCTATTAAAAGATTTATTCTTCTCCAAATTCTTACTATCTTTTCTCCCTTCCTCTTTCTTTGTGCGACTATTATATTTAATGAAATTAAATATATTCCTTTCATTTCTGAATTGAAAATTATTTCTTTCGTCCTTTCTTTTGTTGAAACTACTTTCCTGAATAACCTTAACGGCCATGGCTCTTTCTATAGCTAATTTCAAAGAAGTCACACCTTCTAATTGTAACGTGCGTTTAACAAAACCGTCTGATAACGCAGCGATAAATTGCGCACAAGCAATTTTGTCTCTCACCTCGTGTGAGCATTCGGAGTAAGCCAATCGCGAGAGACGTTCCAAATCTGCGCCCAATGTAGCTAGATCTTCCGAATATTTTTGTTTTCTATTAGTGAATTGCATATAATATGTCTGGGCTAAATGCCCTTCCCCAAAACGCAATTCTAACCTTGATTTTAATTCCTCAAACTTTAGATTCTCCATCTCACAAATTCCATCTAATACGGAACGCGCTTGTCCCCTTAAGCATGACGCTAACGCGACCGTTTTAACCGAATCGGACCACATATTCGCCCGTGCTATCAGATGGAATTGAGAACTCTCGCAAAGGAACACCTCCGTCGAAAATGTCAGGCTTCAATTTATAACCGACTTCATTATTTAAATTTCTGCGCTCAGTTCGCTCTAATAACTCTCTATTATTAAAACGACTTAGCTGGTTATTGGTGTAGTCCAGCTGTCGCATCCTCTCCTCCATTCCACGAAGCATTTCATCACGCTGATGTAACTGTGCCTCGTAGTCAGCTCGCCGCTGTATGCGTTCTTTGCGTAACTGCTGGATCTCTCTCAGCGCAGATTGGAGAGTAACCGCCTCCAAAGACGGCCCCGATGTCGCAGCTTCCGTTGCCATCTCAGTTCGGAGCGGAGTCCCAGCTCGAAGTCTTTTCCGTGTCGTGACTCCAGTGGAATCTTGCTGGTCAGTTCCCGTAGCCATAGCTCGTTGTGTGCTCTTATCCCGGACGAGCCCCCAAAATGTTGCGTCCGCGGGCTATCTCGATATATCTCGAACACGCGAAGCACAACCGTCACTCGCGCACCACGCCGTAAATCATGAATACACTTTATTAGAAAGAAACTAAGGAACTTTAATAACGGAACTCAACCAAACACAGAACTCAGAACAGATAATAATTATAATGTCGTAATCGGCTAATACATCTGCACGGAATGACATCCGTCGCGAGACTCTAGATGGCCGATCTCTCCCTCAAGATGTCCGCCGTTGTTTAACAACAACGCTTAGCAACGTTCTCCCGGAGACGAATACAGCAGATTCATGAATAACCGCCTAGACGACCCGCAAGGACGCAACAATATTTAACAATATATTTAATAATACTAAACAATATTATTACCTGATAAAATATTTATTCTCCTTTTTTTTTCTTCTATCTGTTTCTCTCTCCCCCACTCTTTTGCTTATACTTCCTCTTCTTCAATTTTAAATCTTTCTCTCTCTCTCTCTCTTTTGCTTATTCTTCCTCTTCTTTAATTTAAAATAAACTTTCCTTTTTTTGCCTTTGCTCTTTTCCTCTCTCTCTCTCTCTCTCTCTCTCTCTCTCTCTCTCTCTCTCTCTCTCTCTCTTAAAATTAAATTAAATAGATAATATTAATAATTTTTAATAATGTTTCTTAATAATATTTAACAATATATTTAATAATACTAAACAATATTACTACCTGATATTATATTTATTCTCCTTCTTTTTTCCTTCTGTCTCTTTCTCTCTCCCTCCCACTTTTTTGCTTATACTTCTTTTTCTTTAATTTTATTTAATATACCCATTGGCATTTTTAATATCTTAATTTTTTTATCCATTTATTTACTTATTTTTATATCTATTTATTTATGATACGTACTTTGCATTCTTCGTCTCTTTTTCCCGTTTCTCCCTTCTCTATTTTCTTCTTCTTCTTCTCTCTCTCTCTTTTGCTTTTTCCTTCTTTTTGTATTCTCGTTTGACAGCCTGGGGAAGATAATAATATTATTTTTAAAAACCTGCAAATTTCGAGGGCTCACTTTGATTATCTAAAAAAATAAATAATTGTTTTTACACACACAACATGCAAAAAATATTAAGAAAGATCCGAAATGGATCAAAATTTTGTGTATGTTAAATGTCAAATATCAGTTTATTACGCACCGATTTTAATTTATTAATTTATTTATCTATTTATTTTCCTATTTATTTATTTATTTTTCTATGTAATTACATATTTATTTATTTCTTTATTTATCTATTTATTTAATCTAATACGTTTAATTATTTATCTATTTATCTATGTATTTATTTACCTTTAAAGACATTTGTTGATTATTTTTGATTAATCTAATTATTTATTTCTTACCTATTTATTTATTTATTTATCTATTTAAGATCTGAAATGGATCGAAATTATATGTATGTTAAATAACAAATTTTAGTTCATTACGTATATACATATTGCTTCCTCATAGAGGAAGCTTTGTTTTCGTGACAAAATTATTTTCGGGTTTTCTATGCCAATGTGTTTAGAATGTTCCAAAACGTCGAAAAATCATATTCATAAAAAATGTCTGTATGTATGTATGTATGTATGTATGTATGTGTGTATGATGTATGTACGCAATATATTGTACAACCTCTAACTTCCGCAATTTTTGAGATATCGGGTTAAATTATTTTACATGTATAGAGTATCATTCAAGGATGGTTGGTATTGAATTTGGTGAGTATCGGTGAAAGGGTTTATTTTTTATAAAATTTTTAATTTTTTGAGGAATGTCTATACATTGTAACTTTCGCAAATTTTGAGATATCGGATTAAATTTTTTTACATGAATAGAGTATTATTAAAGGATGGTTGGTACTGAATTTGGTGAGTATCAGTGAAAGGGTTCATTTTTTACAAAATTTTGAATTTTTTGAGAAATGTCTGTACACGCTGTAACTTTCAGAAAATTTGAAATATTGGATTAAATTTTTTTACATGAATAGAGTATTATTAAATGATGTTTGATATTTTTATTTATTTATTCATGTATTTATTTACCAATTTTTGTGTCTATTTATTTATCTATCTATTTATGATACATACTTTGCGTTATTCGTCTCTCCTTTCTGTTTCTCCGTTTCCTATCTTCTTTTCTCTCTCCTTCTCTCTTCTTCCTTCTTTTTGTCTTTTCTATTATCGACTGAACATAGTTTCAAATCTTCTTCAATAAAGTCATCGTTTCCAAGAAAAGATCTGTAATGGATCGAAATTATACGTGTTAAATAACAAATATTATTTCATTGCGCATCAATTATAATTTATTTATTTAGTTATGTATCTATTTACCTATTCATTAATTTATTCATGTATTTATTTATCAATCTATTTATGATGCATACTTTGCGTTATTCGTCTCTCCTTTCTGTTTCTCCCTCTTCTCTCTCTCTCTCTCTCTCTCCACCTTTTTTCCTTTTGTCTCCCTCCCTCTCTTTTGCTTATACTTCCACTTCTTTAATTTTAACTCTCTCTCTCTCTCTCTCCTCCCTCTCTCTCACTATCTTTCTTTTGCTTATTCTTTCTCTTCTTTAATTTAAAATAAACTATCCTTTTTTTTGCCTTTGCTCTTTCTTTCTCTCTTTCTCTTTCTCTCTTAAAATTGAATAAATTAGATCATATTTATAATTTTTATTAATATTTTTTAATAATATTTAACAATATATTTAATTATACTGAACAATATTATTACCTATTATTATATTTATTCTCCTTCTTATTTCCTTTTGTCTCTCTCTCTCTCTCTTCATCTCTTTTGCTTATATTTCCTCTTCTTTAATTTTAACTCTCCCTCTCTCTTTCTCTCTCTCTGTCTGTCTGTCTGTCTCTCTCTCTCTCTCTCTCTCTCTCTCTCTCTCTCTCTCTCTCTGTCTCTCTCTCTGTCTTTTGCTTATTCTTCCTCTTCTTTAATTTTAAATAAAACTTCTTTCTTTCTTTTCCTTCCCTCTCTGTCTCTCTTTCTCTTTTATTCGTCTTTTCTTCTTCCTCTTTCTCTCTATATTAACTTAATGTAATATATTCACAAATAAATATCAATATACTATGACATTTGAAATTAAGTAGCATAAATAACATTAATAATATATTTAATAATATTAAACAATATTATATTACCTGATATTATATTTCTTTCCCTTCTCTTTTCCTTCTGTCTCTCTCTCTCTCTCGCTTTCTCCCTCTCTTTTGATAATTCTTGTTTTTCTGTAATTTTAAATAAAGCTTCTTTCTTTTCTCCTTCTTTCTTTCTTTCTCTCTCTCTTTTTATCTGTCCTTCTCTCTTAAAATGAAATTACATAAATAATATTAATAACATTTAATAATATTTATTAATAATATTTAACTATATATTTAATAATATTGACCAAAATTAATACCTAATATTATATTTCTTTTTCTTCTTTTTTCCTTTACTCTCTCTCTCTCTCTCTTTTATTCGTCTTTTCTTCTTCCTCTTTCTTTTCTATCTATATTAACTTAATTTAATATATTCACAAATAAATATCAATATATTATGACATTTAATACTAATCACTCATGAAATGTCACCGAACTGTCACCAAACTGTCGAACTAACCCAATAACATTCGTTCGGCCGCATTCGATTCACATCATCGACCATCAATCAGACACGCATTTCTAAATATACTTTAAATATATTTATACTATGAATATTTACTAACCCCGCTCACGATATACAAATTGTCACTGAACTGTCACACCAAACTGTCAAACACTGAACTAAACTCGATAAAACGTTCACACCTCTCATCGTCAGCCAATCAGACACGCGGTAAAATGACAGCAATAGATTCGATTAATGCGACTCAAAAACACACTTCACGACGTTACACGGATTTTTTTATTATGGATGACTAGAACAAAACAGGCGCGCGCTACGCGCGCGCCCTTAGACTAATTATTGTTACACAATTAATACTTATTATTAATTATTAAATAATTAATAAATAATAAAATTATATTAAGAGTATATTAACCGGCTTACACACAAACTATCAAAACGCATAATCACCGCGATGACAATCGTTCTGGGCAACCGTTCTGGGCAACCGCGAATCAAAGTGAACGACTCGCATCGACAACGAGATCGAATTTTGAAGCAACCAATCAACATCGGGGACAAGGCACAACAATGTCAATAATATGCCTTTTCTAAAGAGGGAAAATTTTATGAATGGAAACACATACATTAACTTCTTTATATTATACTTTGATACGGAATATAACTCTTCGTATAGAGGAATGCCAACATTGTCTCACGCGAGAGAATGATAATACTTTTAACGTACAAAGAAAAGTTACATAAACGATATCCAGAAAACCTAATAATACCTTATTAATAGGTCTTCTGGATATCGTGTGATATGTTATCATTATTTTCTAATAATAGTGATAACATCTAAAATTTCCAATCAGATGTATTCTGTCTGAATATTCGTATATCATAGTTGATATATTTATATTTTCTATATTACTATACCTAGAGAATGATTATATTAAAATAAACAATAAGTATAGTGGAAATGATTTATCAATTTTCAATTATATATATCGCATGAATACTCTTATAAATCGATAGAACAGTTGATAAAAGAATATAAATTCTATGGAAACAATAAATAAATAAATACATATTTAATAAATAATATTTTTAATATTTAATATTTAATTTTTTAATATTTTTAGTCATATAATCATAATATTTTGTATATAATTTTTATTATAGTATTTATTATTAGTATTTTTAGTATATAATTTTTAGTCATTTAATTATAATATTTTTAGTCATATTTCATCATTAAACAGATACATATCCTAAAAATATTAAACAGCAAAGTGAAATTTAAAATTATTTATTTATTAGTTTATCTAAATTTTTAATAAATAATTATTACATATTTAGGCACGATTAGGATAACTACGGCCCCCTATTCGAAAGATATATAACCTAACCCAAACCTATTTCTGATTTAAAACTAAAATTTGGTTTGGGTTACGTTACATAGCCCAAACCTAATTTTCGTTTCGAATTAAACTTTAACTTTAAATATCTCAAAAATTATGAGAGACCGCCGATTAAGTTATAAGGACAAGTTACTCAGGATCATGATCTTGACAACATATGTCAAGGTCAACATCGTTGGATCCATTTTTATAAAGTTTTATTATCATGTCCAATACTTTAAAGTGATATATCTCGAAAACTATTGGCCGGAAATTTTTTTTACTATTTTTCCCGTGTTCCTCGTCAGAAATGTCTTCAGAAACGACCTTTCAAATAGGGGGCCGTAGTTATCGTAATCACCCCCATATTTATATAATTATGTAAATATTATACTTTCAGATAATATAATTATAATACAATTTTTGTAATCCTTTTTTTTAATCCTATTTATCGAAAACATAATTAAAATTAAGATTAATATTAATTGTTTAACATTAAATATTATTATAACATGTTCCAAAATTAATAAAATTTCATAATTAATAAATATTTAAATAATATAAAATAACATTAAAATTTTTAAATATTTAAAAACTGCGAGAAATTTTATTGGGTATTTCCAATTTATTTTCGGAACTTTTCCTCTTCATAATCACTTTAGATCCTTGTAAAATTTCCATAAAAAACATTATTCTTCCTTCAATCAATTTTATATCTGTTATTTTTTCAACATCTATAATCTGTAAAATAAATTTGTAATATTAATAAAAGTAACGGATATACTTTTTTTTAAAATTAGATTAGAATTTATTAATCATTAACTTGTAGTTTTTAAATATCCTTTTATTTCGATTTCATGCCCTTTCTCAAAATCGATATGATTGTCGTAATCTGTTATTTTTACTTCCAGTTTATAGATTCCATTTGTGATGGAACCGTAGCCAAAAGTTTTAGAATTATTTGAAGATATATTAGCATTAGTTTTAATAAATCCACGTATAACTAAAAATATATTAATATTGTACTACGAGTTATATTTCAAATATTATATATACAGGGTGTCCCCAATTTAAATGTCAAAACTTTAGGAGCGTGTAGGGGACCGATAAACTAAGACAAAAAGTCCTTTAGAGATTTGCTCGTTTTTGTTTCGTTTTGAAGAAAATCGCAAAAAATGAAACAAATAATTTTCACCAAAAAACTTAAAACAACACTAAAATTATTAGATTTATCAAAAAGTATCATAAAATAAAAATTGTAGCACATGGAATTAAGAAAAGAGAGTGAGTTGAAATCCTCCTGAGGTAAAATTAGATTAGAAACAAAATTTTGCGTTGTCGCGTATTTATCTACAATCCTCTAATTTTATCTCAGGAGGATTTTAACTCACTCTCTTTTCTTAATTCCATGTTCTACAATTTTTATTTTATAATACTTTTTGATAAATCTAACAATTTTAGTGTTGTTTTAAGTTTTTTGGTGAAAATTATTTGTTTAATTTTTTGCGATTTTCTTCAAAACGAAGCAAAAACGAGCAAATCTCGAAAGGACTTTTTGTCTTAGTTTATCGGTCCCTTAGACGCTCCTAAAGTTTTGACATTTAAATTGGGGACACCCTGTATATATATACATATACATATATATAGAGTCCCGGAACGCTAAAATATTTCGAAACTGACCAACTATAATAAAAAATATGTAAGAAGCAAAGTCAAAGGACATTAGCACATTAAGGACTTATAACTTAGAGAATTCTTAATTAAAAGGAGTTTTTAATCGAAAGGGTTTATTTGCACTATTTTGAAAACACCT
This sequence comes from Formica selysi, assembly GCA_009859135.1. Taxonomy (NCBI): domain Eukaryota; kingdom Metazoa; phylum Arthropoda; class Insecta; order Hymenoptera; family Formicidae; genus Formica; species Formica selysi. The sequence continues at coordinate 671,493 of WHNR01000028.1, read as the reverse complement.
TGACATCAGATATAAGAAAACGCAATAAAAAATAGGTGTTTTCATTTAAAAAATTCAAATTCAAATTAAACAAACTTGAATTTATATGTCCTTGGCAACTTCACCTAAAGTCAATCTGTTAGGTAGATATTTTCATATACTACAATTTTGCTTTTTACATATTTCTTATTATAGTTCATCGTTTTCGAGAAATTTTAATGTTCGGAGACTTTTAGAGGACCTTACATATATAAACATAAATGAATTCTAAATTGAAAATAAAATTAATTATTGATCATTAATCATCATTAATCATCAACTATCATGATAAATATATAATTAATGATCATTATTGTTATTATTATTATTATTATTAAAATTTATAAAATTAAATATGTTATAATATTTTATGTTAAATATATAAGTTTATAAATTGACATTTAAGAGATTTAAAAAGTAACTGTTTAACATAAAATTATATTTTAATAATTTAAAAAAAAATAATAATAAATTTATAATATTATTACTTAATATTAATTATCGAATATTGAGAATAAATATTAAATTTAACATTAATATTTAATTATTAATATATTAATATAACATGTATATTTCTCTCTTACGTATACAATTATTTAAATTTTCAGGAACTTCTTCAAATTGTATTAATTTTGGTTGTACCATACAAATTGTTGATTTTATATCAAAAATACCCAAGGTATTTATTATAGTGTGTGATTGAATTATCAGTTCGTATGGAAGTGTCCCGTGATTAAAATCTGGGTATCTTAATTTTTTGCTTTAACACCATCTATGTGAATAATCTATAAAATATGACAACTTAAAATTATTAATTAAATAATAATTTAATTAATAATAAATTTTATCTCATTAACATTTTAATATATATGTATTATTTTATATTAAATAAGATTATATTATTATAAATATAATTAATGTAGCAGAATATAAATAATTTATTAATAACTCGGTTTGGTTGCAAATGAAATTCTATTCGCTCAATTTCTTTGTTTCAAGCAACAACTTGTACTCGATGTCGGCTATTATTATTTATTATAAATTTTAATAATTTATATTGTTGATTCTTGCCAACAATTTTAGGTCCTTCTATATCATCAATAAAACCGATAATTTCGCTGAAATATTTTTTTAAAAAATTTATCAGAAACAAAATTAATCATTTTATCTGTGGTTGGATCATATTTACAGTTATAATCTATATATGTTAAGGTCACAAAAATTTTCTATATCAATTAGATATTAAATTTACTGCTCTCTCCCCTTCCTCACTCCCTCTCCCACAATTCCCCTCTCTCTCTCTCTCTCTCTCTCTCTCTCTCTCTCTCTCTCTCTCTCTCTCTCTCTTTCTTGCTTATTCTTCTTCTTCTTTAATTTTAAATAAACTATCCTTTTTTTACATTCTCTCTTTCCTTCTCTCTCTTTAAATAAAATAAAATAGATAATATTAATAATTTTTAATAATATTTCTTAATAATATTTAACAATATAATTTATAATACTGAACAATATTATTACCTGATATTATATTTATTCTCCACCTTTTTTCCTTTTGTTTCCCTGTCTCTCTTTTGCTTATAATTCTTCTTCTTTAACTTTAACTCTCCCTCTCTCTTTCTCTCTCTGTCTCTCTCTGTCTCTCTGTCTCTCTCTCTCTCTGTTTTTTGCTTATTCTTCCTCTTCTTTAATTTTAAATAAAACTTCTTTCTTTCTTTTCCTTCTCTCTCTGTCTCTCTCTCTTTTATTCGTCTTTTCTTTTTCCTCTTTCTCTCTATATTAACTTAATTAAATATATTCACAAATAAATATCAATATACTATGACATTTAATATGCATGAAAATTTTAGGAAATTTAAGAATTAACAAATGCAAGAAATTAAATATATTGTATTTTTATCAAACACGGTATCTTCTACATAAAATAAAAGAAGTTATTTTCTCGTATGCAAATGATTATTTTCTCTTATTGAATTATATTACTATTAATTAAAATATTACTATTAGCCTTGCTCACAATATACGAACGAACTCAACTCACTCGATCATACTTGACTCACATCATCGACACGCATTTTTAAATATATTTTATTTTAAATATATTAATTTAATACATTCACAAATAAATATCAATATACTATGACATTTAAAATTAAGTAGCATTAATAACATTAATAATATTTAATAATACATTTAATAATATTATATTACCTGATATTATATTCCTTCCCCTTCTCTTTTCCTTCTATCTCTCTCTCTCTCTCTCGCTTTCTCCCTCTCTTTTGCTTATTCTTGTTTTTCTGTAACTGTAAATAAAGCTTCTTTCTTTTCTCCTTCTTTCTTTCTTTCCCTCTCTCTTTTTAACTGTCCTTCTCTCTTAAAATGAAATTACATAAATAATATTAATAACATTTAATAATATTTATTAATAATATTGAACAAAATTATTACCTAATATTATATTTCTTCTCCTTCTTCTTTCCTTTTCTCTCTCTCTCTCTCCCTCTCTCTCTCTCTCTCTTTTCGTCTTTTCTTTAACTTTAAATAAAATATTTAAAAGATTATTGACTATTATAATATCCAATCATTTAAAAAATTTAATAAATAATTTACTAATATTTAATATTAAAATTTAATTTAATAATATTAAATAATGTTTAATAATATTTAATAATATTTAATAAATTTTAACATTATATATAATATTCAACGATATATATTTATTTATATTATTACCTGATATTATATTCCTTCTCGTTTTTTCCTTCTGTCTATCTCTTTTTCCATGTCTTTTGCTTATTGTTCCTCTTCATTAATCTTAAAGAAAACTTCTTTCTTTCTCTTCTCTCTCTTTCTCTCCCTCTCTCCCTCTCTCCCTCTCTCCCTCCCTCCCTCTCTCCCTCCCTCCCTCTCTCCCTCTTTCCCTCACTCCCTCTCTCCCTCCCTCCCACTCTCCCACCCTCCCTCCCTCCCTCCCTCTCTCCCTCTCCCCTCCCTCCCTCTCTCCCTCCCTCCTCCCTCCCTCCCTCCCTCTCTCCCCCTCTCCCTCTCTCCCTCTCTCCCTCCCTCCCTCTCTCCCTCTCTCGCTCTCTCCCTCTCTCCCTCTCTCCCCCTCACCCTCTCTCCCTCTCTCCCTCTCTCCCACTCTCCCTCTCTCCCTCTCTCCCTCTCCCCCTCTCTCCCTCTCTCCCTCTCTCCCTCTCTCCCTCTCTCCCTCTCTCCCTCTCTCCCTCTCACCCTCTCTCCCTCTCACTCTCTCACCCTCTCACCCTCTCACCCTTTCTCCCTCTCACCCTCTCACCCTCTCACCCTCTCTCTCTCTCTCTCTCTTTCTTTTATTCGTCTTTCCTTCTTTCTTTTTCTCTCTATATTTATTAATTATATTTAACTTTATTTTTTTTAACTTTATTTTCTTTAACTGTCAAATTGTCAAAAGACATAAACTGTCAAACTGTCAAACGACACGAGTGAAGCAAGCGTAAATACAACAAGCTCGCCGCGCAATTCGACAACCAATCACATACGCGATAAAATTGCAACAATACGTGCGATACATATCGACTCAAAACGCACACTTCTCGGTACAAATGACTTTTTTTATTATGGACTAGCACGCAGCGCGCGCTACGCGCGCGCCTTCCTTATCCATTGCCAGTACACTTTAAAGCGCCAGTACACTTTCTCCCTCTTCTCTTTCTCTCTCTCTCTCTCTCTCCACCTTTTTTCCTTTTGTCTCCCTCTCTCTCTTTTGCTTATACTTCCACTTCTTTAATTTTAACTCTCTCTCTCTCTCTCTCTCTCTCTCTCTCTTAAAACTAAATAAATTAAATAATATATATAATTTTTAATAATATTTCTTAATAAAATTTAACGATATATTTAATAATATTGAACAATATTATTACCTGATATTATATTTATTCTTCACCTTTTTCCTTTTGTCTCCCTCCCTCTCTTTTGCTTATACTTTTTCTTTGTTAATTTTCTCTCTCTCTCTCTCCCCCTCCCTCTCTCCCTCCCTCCCTCCCTCCCTTCCTTCCTCCCTCTTTTTTTTCTCTCTCTCTCTCTCTTTCTTTTCGTCTTTTCTTTAACTTTAAATAAAATATTTAAAAGATTATTGACTATTATAATATTCAATCATTTAAAAAATTCAATATATAATTTAATAATATTTAATATTAAAATTATGTTTAATAATATTAAATAATATTTAATAATATTTAATAATATTTAACATTATATTTAATAATACTGAACAATATTATTACCTGATATTATATTTATTCTCCTTCTTTTTTCCTTCTCTCTCTCTCTCTCTTTCCTCTCCACCCCCTCTCTCTCCCCTCCCCCCCTCTCGCTCTCTTACTCACTCGACCACATTCGATTCACATCATCGAACATCAATCAAACATGCAATTTTAAATATACTTTAAATATATTTTCCAAATCCAAGAATAAATATCAATGAATATTTACTAACCCCACTCACGATAAATTTTTGATAATATTTCTTAATAATATTTAACAATATATTTAATAATGCTGAACAATATTATTACCTAATATTATGATAATTCTCCTTTTTTTCTTTCTATCTCTTTATCTCTCTCTCTCCCTCTCTTTTGCTTATACTTCTTCTTTCATTTTAACTCTCTCTCTCTCTCTTTCTCTTTCTCCCTCCCCCCCTCTCTCTCTCTCTATTGCTTATTTTTTCTCTTATTTAATTTAAAATAAACTATCCTTTTTTTTGCCTTCGCTCTTTCTTTCTTTTTTTCTCTCTCTCTTAAAATTAAATAAAATAGATAAAGTTAATAATTTTTAATAATATTTCTTAATAATATTTAACAATATATTTAATAATACTAAACAATATACCTGATATTATATTTATTCTCCTTCTTTTTTTTTGTCTCTTTCTTTCTCCCTCCCTCTCTTTTGCTTATACTTCCTCTTCTTTAATTTTCTCTCTCTCTCTCTCTCTCTCTCTCTCTCTTCGTGTTTTCTTTAACTTTAAATAAAATATTTAAGAGATTATTAATTATTATAATATTCAATTATTTAAAAAATTTGATATATAATTCAATAATATTTAATACTAAAGTTAAATTTAATAATATTAAATAATATTAAATAATATTTAATAATATTTAACATTATATTTAATATTAAACAATATTATATTACCTAATATTATATTCCTTCTTCTTTTCATTTCTTTCTGTCTCTCTCTCATTCTCTCTCTTTCTCCCTCTCTTTTGCTTATTCTTGTTCTTCTGTAATTTTAAATAAAGCTTCTTTCTTTTCTCCTTCTTTCTTTCTTTCTCTCTCTCTCTCTTTGTATCTGTTCTTCTCTCTTAAAATGAAATTACATAAATAATATTAATAACATTTAATAATATTTATTAATAATATTTAACTATATATTTAATAATATTGAACAAAATTATTACCTAATATTATATTTCTTCTCCTCCTTCTCTCTCTGTCTCTCTTCCCTCCTCTCTCTCTCTCTCTCTCTCTCCTCTCCCCCCTCTCTATCCCGTCTTCACCCCCTCACTCACTCTCTCTCACTCACTCGACCACATTCGATTCACATCATCGACCATCAATCAAACATGCAATTTTAAATATACTTTAAATATATTTTCCAAATCTAAGAATCAATGAATATTTACTAACCCCACTCACGATAAATTTTTGATAATATTTCTTAATAATATTCAACAATATATTTAATAATACTTAGCAATATTATTACCTGATATTATATTTATTCTCCTTCTTTTTTCTGTCTCTTTCTCTCTCCCTCCCTCTCTTTTGCTTATACTTCCTCTTCTTTAATTTTATCTCTCTTTCTCTCTCTCTCTCTCTCTCTCTCCCTCTCTCTCTCTCTCTCTTTGCTTTTCCTTAATTTTAAATAAAATATTTAAAAGATTATTAACTATTATAATATTCAATCATTTAAAAAAGTTAATATATAATTTAATAATACTTAATACTAAAATAATATTAAATAATATTAAATAATATTTAAAAATATTTAATATTTCTTAATAATATTTAACAATATATTTAATAATACTGAACAATATTATTACCTGATATTATGATAACTCTCCTTTTTTTTCTTTCTGTCTCTTTATCTCTCTCTCTCCCTCTCTTTTGCTTATACTTCTTCTTTCATTTTAACTCTTTCTCTCTCTTTCTCTCCCCCCCCCCTCTCTCTCTATTGCTTATTTTTTCTCTTCTTTAATTTAAAATAAACTATCCTTTTTTTGCCTTCGCTCTTTCTTTCTTTTTTTCTCTCTCTCTCTTAAAATTAAATAAAATAGATAACGTTAATAATTTTTAATAATATTTCTTAATAATATTTAACAATATATTTAGTAATACTAAACAATATACCTAATATTATATTTATTCTCCTTCTTCTTTTTGGTCTCTTTCTTTCTCCCTCCCTCTCTTTTGCTTATACTGTCTCTTCTTTAATTTTCACTCTCTCTCTTTCTCTCTCTCTCTCTCTCTCTCTTCTCGTCTTTTCTTTAACTTCAAATAAAATATTTAAAAGATTATTAACTATTATAATATTCAATCATTTAAAAAATTTAATATGTAATTTAATAATATTTAATTCTAAAATTAAATTTAATAATATTAAAAAGTATTTAATAATATTTAATAATATTTAATAATATTTAACATTATATTTAATATTCAACAATATATATTTATTTATATTATTACCTGATATTATATTCTTTCTCTTTTTTTCCTTTTGTCTATCTCTTTCTCCATGTCTTTTGCTTATTCTTCCTCTTCTTTAATTTTAAATAAAACTTCTTTCTTTCTCTTCCTTCTCTCTCTGTCTCTCTCTTTTTTATTCGTCTTTCCTTCTTCCTCTTTCTCTCTATATTAACTTAATCTAATATATTCACAAATAAATTTCGATATACTATGACATTTAATTTGCATGAAAATTTAAGGAAATGTAAGAATTAACAAATGCAAGAAATTAAATATATTGTATTTTTATCAAACACGATATCTTCTAAATAAAATAAAAGAAGTTATTTTCTTGTAAGCAATAGATTATTTTCTCTTATTGAATTATATTACTATTAATTAAAATATTACTATTAGCCTTGTTCACAGTATACGAACGAACTCGACTCACTCGATCATACTTGACTCACATCATCGACACGCATTTTTAAATATATTTTAAATATATTAATTTAATACATTCACAAATAAATATCAATATACTATGACATTTAAAATTAAGTAGCATAAATAACATAAATAATATTTAATAATATATTTAATAATATTAAACAATGTTATATTACCTAATATTATATTCCTTCTCCTTTTCTTTCCCTTCTGTCTCTCTGTCTCTCTCTCTCTCTTTCTCCCTCTCTTTTGCTTATTCTTGTTCTTTTGTAATTTTAAATAAAGCTTCTTTCTTTCCTTCTTCTTTCCTTCTTTCTCTCTCTCTTTCTATCTGTCCTTCTCTCTTAAAATGAAATTACATAAATAATATTAATAACATTTAACAATATTTATTAATAATATTTAACTATATAATTAATAATATTGAACAAAATTATTACCTAATATTATATTTCTTCTTCTCCTTTTTTCCTTCTCTCTCTCTCTTTCTCTCTCTCTCTCTCTCTCTCTCTCTTTCTCTCTCTCTCTCCTCTCCTCGCCTCTGCTCTCCTGTCCCCCTCTCCCCCCCCCCTCGCCGCCCTGTCACTCACTCATTCAACCACATTCGATTCACATCATCGAACATCAATCAAACATGCAATTTTAAATATTCTTTAAATATATTTTCCAAATCCATGAATAAATATCATTGAATATTTACTAACCCCACTCACGATAAATTTTTGATAATATTTCTTAATAACATTTAACAATATATTTAATAATACTAAACAATATTATTACCTGATATTATATTTATTCTCCTTCTTTTTTCCTTCTGTCTCTTTCTCTTTCCTTCCCACTCTTTTCCTTCTACTTCCTCTTCTTTAATTTTAACTCTCTCTCTCTCTCTCTCTCTCTCTCCCTCTCTCTCTCTCTCTCTCTCTCTCTCTTTCTCTACTGCTTATTGTTCCCCTTCTTTAATTTTAAATAAACTATCCTTTTTTACCTTCGCTCTTTCTTTCTTTCTTTCTCTCTCTGTCTTAAAGTTAAATAAAATAGATAATTTTAATATTTTTTAATAATATTTCTTAATAACATTTAACAATATATTTAATAATACTAAACAATATTATTACCTGATATTATATTTATTCTCCTTCTTTTTTCCTTCTGTCTCTTTCTCTCTCCCTCCCTTTCTTTTGCTTATACTTCCTCTTCTTCAATTTTAACTCTTTCTCTCTTTTTCTCTCTCTATCTTTCCCTCTCCCTCTCTGTCTTTTGCTTATTTTTCCTCTTCTTTAATTTTAAAACTATACTTTTTTGCCTTCGCTCTTTCTTCCTCTTTCTCTCTTTCTCTCCCTTAAAATTAAATAAATTAAATAATATCAATAATTTTTAAAAATATTCTCCTTCTTTTTTTTGTCTTTTTCTTTCTCCCTCCCTCTCTTTTGCTTATATTTCCTTTTCTTTAATTCTCTCTCTCTCTCTCTCTCTCTCTCTCTTCGTCTTTTCCTTAATTTTAAATAAAATATTTAAAAGATTATTAACTATTATAATATTCAATCATTTAAAAAAGTTAATATATAATTTAATAATACTTAATACTAAAATTAAATTTAATAATATTAAATAATATTTAAAAATATTTAATATTTCTTAATAATATTTAACAATATATTTAATAATACTGAACAATATTATTACCTGATATTATAATAATTCTCCTTTTTTTTTCTTTCTGTCTCTTTATCTCTCTCTCTCCCTCTCTTGTGCTTATACTTCTTCTTTCATTTTAACTCTCTCTCTCTCTCTCTCTCCCTCTCTCTCTCTCTCTTTCCTTCTCTCTTTCTCTTTCTCTTTTATTCGTCTTTCCTTCTTCCTTTTTCTCTCTATATTGATTAAATATATTTAACTTTGTTTTCTTTAACTTTATTTTCTTTAACTGTCAAACTGTCAAAAGACATAAACTGTCAAACTGTCAAACGACACGAGTGAAGCAAGCGTAAATACAACAAGCTCGCCGCGCAACTCGACAACCAATCAGATACGCGGTAAAATGGCAACAATACGTGCGATACATATCGACTCAAAACGCACACTTCTCGGTACAAATGACTTTTTTTATAGAGGATTTGCTCCATTTTACTTTTTTTATAAATAAATGATAAAGTTAATAACAATGTAAATGTCAATATATGCGAAAATCATTAGAATTTGAAGATTTTCAAGGTACAGAATAATTGCTCCTTTTTTGTTTGAATTTGCTCTACCTTCAAAAATTAATTATCTACAGTATTTATTAAGAAAAAAATTAATAATTGCTTTTATACATTTTGCGGGATGTCAAGACATTGTGCGCATGCGCAAAAGTATTTAGTGCTTGGGCTGCGTTCGAGAACGTCACCCGTGTGCACCGAGCGTCATTCTATCCTTGTTATTTACTGAAAGTTGAACAAAGATAGAACGACGCTCGTGTGCACACGTGATGTTCTCGAACGCGACCCTGCGCAACAGAAACCGAGCGTGCCATTTTTTAAGTTATTCATTTTTCTTTAATTCATTTAAGAAATATTAGCACTGAAAGAAAATAATTGAAATCAAACGGTAAATTGTAAACTTTCTGTTTTGTTACAGTATGTGTGTAATTCATTCAGCTATATATACAAGGTCCAATTAAAGTTCAATATAATTGTTTTCAAAAACTTGGCATATTTAAAAAAATTAATAAATTTATTGAATTCAAATAAATATTTATTTCAATACTCCTTTATACATCATTTATTCAAAACAAGTAAATATTTATTGGTAAATATAGCGAATAGGGGACTCAGCCCCAATGACCTTGACCTTGACATATGTTATCAAGGACAGAGAAAATCGTAACGTAACAAAAGCATGCTACGTTACGATTTTGTTTGTGCGTTGACTGAAGTTTAAGATTACGTACGAGTTTAGATTTAGAATCAGTACTTAACGTAACGTAATGCATTACGGAAAAGCTTGTGCGGTGGCTCTTACAAATATACTAATGTTACGTTTGTGAATTAGTAAATTTTTTAATTACGTGCAAAATAAGTTTATTTTATAATTGTAGTGCGCATCCGCAAAGTATGCTCAGACTTTGAGACGCGTGACGATTTCCGCCACGCGTTAGGTGATATTACATTTGTCGTACGACAAACTTTTTAAGCGCATTAATTAGCTAATTTCTAGAGACACAAGAAATTTTTTATTTTGCAGCCGATCAGTATGCTTAAAAAGTTTGTCGTACGACAAATATAATATCCTTATCCTTAGCCCAGATCTACAATAGATGTAGTAAGCCTCAAGCCATAAGAAATTAATTAATCACAGTCAAATGTGAGGAAAATAATTAATTGTTATTGATAATATTTTTACGGCTTAAGGCTTACTACACCTATTGTAAATCCGGCCTCACTCGTCGACGCGCTCTCTGTGGGCAGGAGCCCTAAGTATACTTTGCGCATGCGCACTACATTTATAAAATAAACTTATTTCGCACGTAATTAAAAAATTTATTAATTTACAAATGTAACATTGGTATATTTGTGAATCACAAACGATTTCCTGTCGATTACAATTATCAGTTATCATAAAATCTGTTTATTACTAAAAAGTATCGGCTGACATCATGACTAAACTAAAATTGTTAATTACAAAAAACCTAATTTGTCACAAACGTTAAAAACAGACTCACGATCAATCACAAACGATTTACAAACGAAATACACTCAGAAAAGTTAAAAATAATTATATTTTATAATTTCTGCCGGCCAGCTTCATGTAGGTCGCAAAATGTATAAAAGCAATTATTAATTTTTTTCTTAATAAATACTGTAGATAATTAATTTTTGAAAGTAGAGCAAATTCAAACAAAAAAGAAGCAATTATTCTGTACCTTAAGAATCTTCATATTTTAATGATTTTCGCTTATATTGACGTTTACATCGTTATTAACTTTATCATTTATTTATAAAAAAAGTAAAATGGAGCAAATTATAAAAAATGTATATTATGAAAAAACAAATTAAGCTGATTTTTTCATGTATTGTAAGTTTAATTACTATGTAGGTCGCTAGCTGGGAGATTGGTGGTGAGCGAGAGAGAACGTAAGGGGCACGGAACAGAGTACGTCCTTTTCTACGTGCACCTTGGCCCCCACTCCTCAACATTCGGTCTAGAAATACTATGTCTATGGCCGGTATTCATAGTCCGTTCTTATAATCAAGATCGTCTTAAGTGTGGTCTTGGGTCGTTTTAAGTAGAGTCCTATATAATCAGAAAAGCGACATCGTTACCCCCTCTATGCTTCCCATGATCGCCATTTTGGTCCCGCAGCTGCCCATTTGTAATCTAAAATGTCTTAGAAATGTCTCAGAGATATTTAAAATGTTTTTTTTTTAGAAAATAACGTTACTTGGCGTCGGGACGCTACCGCGTCGCTAGACAAATATACTTTTTTCTCACTTACGGTACGCCGGTTGCGGTTAGTTTGCACGTAGGATTCACTACGGGACCAACATAGGGCACGTTCCACTTAACGACCGCAACGCTCGCGAGCATCATCTGTCTTTGTTTAACTTTCGGTGAACAACAAAAATGAAATGATACCGTGAGCGTTGCGATCATTAAGGGGATCCAAAAGCTCGTCTGTTTTACCGACCAAAGCGATTATTATTGTGCACACCGAAATCTCTTTTTTAGTTGAATAGAATAATAAATCCTTTTCCACGATTTAAGTACACATCGAAACAAAGATGAGACTTCACGAGTTTATGTTAAAAACGGAAAGAAACTAAAAAATTACAGTTTTTTTATCGGCTTCTGGCGTCAGGTCGAAACAATACTTATGTAATATAAAAGTTTTGCAATGTGTACGTGAAAAATAAGATACCTCTCCGCTCGGAAATGCCTGAAGGAATATAGGTGAACGTTTAGAAACGTGTTTAGAAGCCTAGTAAAAAAGATTACTGTCTGCAAAAATTTCGTGCATATGTGTGTGTGCGAAATCGAGGCTCAAGAGTAAAACAGAGCAGTAGATTAGTTGCGTGATGTCGCGATAGACAGAGCTGCAATCGTACATGACAAAGACAGACATAATCGTACTATCTTCGTCTCTTTCATGTGTGTGAGAGTAATATACATGTATGCACTAACATTATTGCAGTATCTTTTTTCTCTCGATCATACGCTCTGTTTCTTTCTAATCGCTCGCTCGCTATGTACTACGTATCGCTTAGCTTCATGCTCCTCGCATATTCACTTACGCGTTCACTCACGCTTCTCTCTCTCTCTCTCTCTCTCTCTCTTTCTCTCTCTCTCTCCCTCTCTCTCTCCCTCTCTCTCTCTCTCTCTCCCTCTCTCTCTTTGCGCGTTCATTATTGTATTCTTTTATTCCCATTATTATATTCTTTTATTTGCTCAACTTTTATTCTTTCTATTCTCGTCTCTCTACATAAAAATAAATAAATTTATTTATTTATTTTTATTTTATATAGCATAAATGAGATATACAATACAAGTTATTTTCTTTTTTTATTTTACTATATATAGTTAATACAATACATAATTACGTTTCACTATAGTTAAATACAACACATGCACATACAAAAATACACACGCACACGCACACATACATAATACTTTTTTTATTTATAAAATATACAATATCTTATTTATGCTTTATAAAATAAAGATGAATAAATTAATTTATTATCATGTAGGAAAACAAGAATAGAAAGAATAAAAGTCGAACAAATAAAAGATTATAATAATGGGAATGAAAGAATACAATAAAGAACAAGCAGAGAAAGAGAGAGAGAGAGAGAGAGAACGAATGAGGAGCAAGCGAGATAGCTAACATGAAAGACTTCCGAAGTTTCGCTCGCGAGGCTCGCTTTATCTATAATCTCTCGCGTTATATATCGTTACTATAAAATTTTTGTTTTTCGCGCTTATTGATCCGAAAATAATTACAATGAATTAATTATATTTTACCGATTAAAATGATACCAAACACGATATAAATCGGATAATTTTTAATCAATTATGTAATTAAAATTATGATTACTTATTTCATTAAAAATAATCCGATTTATGCCATATTTAGTGTCATTTTAATCGCAAAAATGTTATTAATCCATTACAATTATTTTCAGATATATAAAATGCGAAATACAGAGATTTTATTTTCTATAATAAGATGACATATATACGTCAAAGATTACAGATAAAGGGAGCCTGGCGAGCGAGATTTCGGAACTCTTTGATGTTTGTCATCTCGCTTACTCCTTCATTCTTTCTTGCTCTCTCTTTTGTCGATTCTTCAGCATCGGGGATGTCGTGTTTAATATCATTTTTATCGCAAGAATCTCATTAATCCATTATATTTATATTCATACTAATAAAATCCAAAATGTAAGTTTCAGTTTTTATTTTATAAAATGTTTATATTTTGTACATAAGGAAAGATCCCCGATGCTGAAAAATCGACAAAAGCGAAAGCAAGAAAGAATGAAGGAGCAAGCGAGATGACAAACATCAAAGAGTTCCGAAATCTCGCTCGCCAGGCTCCCTTTATCTGTAATCTTTGACGTATATATGTCATCTTATTATAGAAAATAAAATCTCTGTATTTCGCATTTTATATATCTGAAAATAATTGTAATGGATTAATAACATTTTTGCGATTAAAATGACACTAAATATGGCATAAATCGGATTATTTTTAATGAAATAAGTAATCATAATTTTAATTACATAATTGATTAAAAATTATCCGATTTATATCGTGTTTGGTATCATTTTAATCGGTAAAATATCATTAATTCATTGTAATTATTTTCGGATCAATAAGAGCAAAAAAGAAAAATTTTACAGTAACGATATATAACGCGAGAGATTATAGATAAAGCGAGCCTCGCGAGCGAAACTTCGGAAGTCTTTCATGTTAGCTATCTCGCTTGCTCCTCATTCGTTCTCTCTCTCTCTCTCTTTCTCTGCTTGTTCTTTATTGTATTCTTTCATTCCCATTATTATAATCTTTTATTTGTTCGACTTTTATTCTTTCTATTCTTGTTTTCCTACATGATAATAAATTAATTTATTCATCTTTATTTTATAAAGCATAAATAAGATATTGTATATTTTATAAATAAAAAAAGTATTATGTATGTGTGCGTGTGCGTGTGTATTTTTGTATGTGCATGTGTTGTATTTAACTATAGTGAAACATAATTATGTATTGTATTAACTATATGTAGTGAAATAAAAAAAGAAAATAACTTGTATTGTATATCTCATTTATGCTATATAAAATAAAAATAAATAAATTTATTTATTTACGTGTAGAGAGATAAGAATAAAATAGAAGAATAAATGTTGAACAAATACAAAAATATAATAATGACAATGAAAGAATAATGAATGAACAAAAGGAGAGAGAGAGAGAGAGAGAGAGAGAGAGAGAGAGAGAGAGAGAAGCGCGAGTAAACGCGTAAGCGAATATGCTAGAAGAATAAAGCTAAGCGATATGCGTACGTAGTAAGCGAGCGATTAGAAAGAGAGATACAGAGAGAACAGAGTAAGCGTATGATCGAGAGAAAGAAGATATTAGAAATTGCGGTAATGTTAGTGCGTACATGTGCGTATATTATACTCTCTCACGCATGAATTAAAGTTTGGTAATTTATCAATTAATTATTGTATATAAAGCGGTAAAAATATATTGTGATATTGTCTTATTTCAATATATGGAACACAATGCAAAAGACTGCGTTTTCTATTATGCATGTTTTAAATAATTATGTTGGTAATGGCGGAACTAAAAATGTCGGTATTATCGACCCTTTTAGTTACGTTTAGATGAGGGCGCTAACCCATCGGAGTTCGCCCGTCAGTTTAGGATCCCCTTAAGTGGAATGGGCCCATGGCGGTCAGCCAATCAGCAAGCGGAACGCCATTGTCGCTTCTCTGATTATATATGACTCCTTAAGATCTCATTCAACCAATGAAATGGCCGCATAGCATCTTAAGATTAGAGTCCTAGATTATCAGAGAGGCGCCAACTTGTTCCACTTTCTGATTGGTCGATTAAAATAGCCGCCATGTTAGAATACAAACGTCACACGTACAGCCTGACAGCTGTCAATCAAATGTGGTTGTGTTAATATTAAAAGTTTAAATTAGTGCATATTATAATTTCTTGTTACCACGGTAAGTAGAAATGTCTTATATATGTTATATATGAAGAAATTAAGCTGCACATATTTAAAACCATAGACATAGTATATCTAGACCGAGTGTTGAGAAGTGGGGGCCAAGGTGCACATGGAAAAGGACATACTCTTTTCCGTGTTCCGTGCTCCTTGCGTTCTCTCTCACTCGCATGTAGCATAGCGAAAGAGTATGCTATGCTACGTGCGAGCGAGAGAGAACGCAAGGAGCACGAAACAGAGTATGTCCTTTTCTACGTACATCTTTACCCCCACTCCTTAAATAAAGGCAAACGCTCGGTCTAGATATACTATGTCTATGTTTAAAACATATATATGTATATATGTGTATGTATATATATATATATATATATATATATATATATATATATATATATATAAGCACTACTGACGTTTGTGTCTTAAGATGGCGGCGGTGGGCATGGCGGGGATAGAGTTGGCGCTTCTCTGATAATCTAGGACTCTATTTAAGACCGTACTTAAAACGATCTTGAATATAAGAACGGACTATGAATACCGGCCTATGATGTAAACTATAGATTTTTAGTACTAGCAGTGAATCTCAATACCATAGACTACGTTCACACGTCACCCTTAAGCCCGTATTAGACTACGCATTGAAGATTGAAAATTGAAGATTAAAGATTGGAATTTGACTAATCAGAACAAAAGGAACTAAAATTTCTTTGTCCTGGGTACCGATCATGTAACTTTTTCCCTAGGGCGGAAACGTGAAAAGTGAAAAATATTAGCATTGAAATCAATGGCAAAATTTTTCACTTTTCACTTTTCCGCCCTAGAGGAAAAGTTATATGATCGATACCCTGATTGGTCAAATTTTAATCTTGAATCTTGAATCACAATCTTCTCTGCGTAGTCTGATATAGGCTCAAGGCTGGCCAATCACAGTCATTTCATTCTTCAGAGGAATAGCTGTGATTGGCCAGTTTTACAACTACGGACGTTATTAAACCGATTAAAGGCCGTATTACACTACGAATTGCGGGCGCAGTGGAGATTGAGATTACAGTTGACGGTTGCGGATTATCCAATCGACCGATAAGTTGCTTTGCTCTGATTGGTCAATCCGCAACTGTCAACTGTAACCCCAACCGCAACTGAGCCCGCAACCCGTAGTGTATAGCCCGTATCAGACTACGCATTGAAGACTGAGATTGAAGATTGAAGATTGAAATTTGACCAATCAGAACAAAGAAATTTTAGTTCCTTTTGTTCTGATTAGTCAAATTCCAATCTTTAATCTTCAATCTTCAATTTTCAATGCATAGTCTGATACGGGCTTAAGGGTGCTATTACATGGAGCGCGGAAACGCAGAAACGCGGAAGAGAATAGTAACCAGATTCCCGCGTACCGTTCCGTCTGTTTTGATTGCTTTGTATTACATGGAGCAGATTTTGAGCGGAAAAGCGGAACGGAAAATTATAAAATATTAATTTTTAACGATATTTATTAATTAAAATGCTTATATTCAATAGATAAGCTAAAAAGATAAGCATATTAATGAAAATTACAATTAATTAAGTGAAAACAATGTTAAAAAATGAATAAAAATATTTATTTGTCACCATAACGTTCCGCTTTTCCGTTTAAAATATGCTCCATGTAATATAAGGCCGGATTCACACCTTGGCAGAAAAGCAGAAAGCAGAAAAGCAGAAGCCAATCAGAACTCGTGCTAGAAAAGCAGAAGCCAATCAGAACTCGCGCTGAAAATAAGCAGTACATTCTGCCTTTTTAGCGCGAGTTCTGATTGGCCTCTGCTTTTCTGCTTTCTGCTTTTCTGCCAAGGTGTGAATCCGGCCTAAGACAATCAAAACAGACGGAACAAAACGCGGAAATCTAGTTACTATTCTCTTCCGCGTTTCCGCGCTTCCGCGCTTCGTGTAATGGCACCCTAATACGGCCTTTAAAGTAACCGCCAATCAGTTCTAGAAAGTTACTACTGCGCAACTGCCTAGTTCTAAATAAAGCCTTCTGATTGGTCGGTCCAAGGAATCTTTAATTCCTTGTGCAATCGATTATTACTATTGAAAGGAACTGGAGCTCGATTCTTGAATTCATTCGCAAGAAAAACGTATGCGCACATTCTGCTCTTACAGAAAAATTCCAAGTTGATTGACTATTGTATGGCTTTTAGCCAATCAACTTGTAGATTTCTCATAAGAATAAAATTTGCACATACGTTTCTCTTGCGAATTCAAGAATCGGGCCCCTGAAATATAGTTAATTTCTAAGTTAAATAACCATATGGAACTAGAACAATAAGCAATTAGTGAAATTGATTAATAATGGAAATAAGAGGGTCGATTGTGTATCTTTGAAACAAAGTGAGAATTAAAAAAGTGAACAAATTTATTAAATTTCGACAAATGAAATCGTAGATACTCTAGTAAATTTATTCACTTTTGTAATTTTCACATCGTTTAAAGATACACAATCAACCCCAAGAACAAATGGTTAAATAATTGTTCTATATTCCATAGGCATAATGCAGAAATAGATACGGTACTTAATTATTAGTTAAAATATGGTTTTGAAAAATGATGGGACGTCACATTATCTCGCAATGCTCAATCAAGGCTGCGGTCGGAAAGACACTAGACATGCTTCGAAGCGTTCGATTGACCAATCAGGACAAAAAGAGTAGAGATTTATTTATTTTGATTGGTTAATGCAATGGTTTCCAGATCGAGGTATTATCTATGCTGTTGCTTTTAATGATTGACTTGTCGCTAGCCGATTCCTATTTCCCAGTTAATTCGTTAAGGAGCCGTACCAGTTATATTAGTATTCTATTTTTTTTTTTTTTTTTTTTATATACATATCGTTTTTATTTATATGTTTTTTTTTTTTCGTTCTGCGTCCATTTACTTATATAAAACTGCACCTGCACGTGCCTACAGTGAACTGCATCGGCTTTATCAAAGATAAGTAATCGAAGTGGTTAGACTTATAGATACTATGCAACATTGCACCCGGTCTACTAGGCTTCAATACATTTCAACGTTCACTATATTCCTTCATGCATTCGAGTGGAGAGTATCTATTGCACGTACAACGAAAATTATTAACAAATATAAATTATGCCGGTAAAACAGGACGGTCGGCATCCTTAATGGAATTCATATACGTCTGATGTCCAATGTATCAATCGACTCATACATCGGACATTGGATGCAATGTGAATCCTCCACGAGTTAAACTCCGGTTAAAGCACGGAGGTAAAGGAGTGAACATTAGGGTCAGTTAGCGCGAGGGTGAAGCACTGGTAGGGAGGGGGATTCGATCGTCGGCCATGTTTTTATGGTCCACTCGTACTGCTATCTACCGGACAATGCCAGCATTATTTGAGTATCAAAGTGTACTTAACATGGTAAATATAGTAAGCAGTCACGGAAAATCCATTATAAGCACGTGGCATAATTTCAGATCTATACTCAAAGACATATATTCAATAAATTAATATTATTTAGAGGACAGTAAATCATGTGTATATATTATTTTTCTCACATTTATTTGTAAATGTCTCTCTGCATTACCAATATTACGCAGATAATACAACTAAGTATCGATAGATGGCATTACGAGTGGCCCATTTGTGGCGTTCCTGCGGCTAAATTCAAGATCATTTTGTTACCAACTTCACAAAATACATTTGTAACTATTTTCACACATCTCATTTATTGATTAAACATTTTACATAACAACATTAAAAACACATAGCAAATTGTGTAACACTTATTCATTCGTTTATTGTCCATCATTCTGTACACATCGTTCTTGTGAATATTAAATATTTTGTATTATATTCGAAGTCTAGTTATTTAACTATATCGCTCCCCCAACTGGTGACCCCGACGTGATCACGGGCTTTCACGAATTCATGTTCAAGCGCGGCAAATTTAGATCAGCGATCCGCGAGTGCTGTGAGCCGACGAGTTCCGAGTTCCGCTGTGATCCTTGTGTGATTTGTGTCTTATCATCTTCGAGTCGACGAGATTTCCGAGTCATCGAATTTTCAAGAACAGCGATCTTCTAGACTTCTGAACTTCACAACGTAGAACATCGACAGAATTTTACAATGCCTTTGGACAAATCTTCGACTACGACTCCTACAGCGTCAGCATCAGTTCCATCAACTGGAGAACATCATCAACATCTGACGAATCCTTCACAATCTCTTACCAGTAATGAAACGCATCAACAAGGTCAGCCAAATGAGATCCATTCTAATGAATTTCGCCTTATTAAACTGCCGAATTTTTGGCATAAGCAGCCTAAATTGTGGTTTGCTCAGCTGGAAAGCGAATTCTTAGTTTTTCGGATCCGCTCTGACGATGTTAAGTATAGCTCGGTTATACGGCACCTTGATGAGCAAGCTTTATTAGCTATCGCTGAGTTAATTGAGAATCCCCCTGAGAAAGATAAATATCTCCATATTAAAAACATTTTAATTAGTCGATTTACCGATTCTGAAGAAAAACGTCTTCGTCAATTATTAGCTGGTATAGAGTTAAATGACAAAAAACCGTCAGAATTGCTACGCAAAATTAAACAATTAGCGGGTGGAGCAATTTGAGAGAATGTATTACATTCTATTTGGTTGCAAAGATTATCTTCTCAAGTTCAAGCCACTTTAGCGGTTGTAGAAGATTGTCCTTTAATCAAGCTTGCTGAATTAGCTGATAAAATTTTGGATCGTGAAACTAACCTTCAAGTAGCGACGATAGCTTCTCCGGCAGAGAAAAACACTTCGAATCTTGCTGATCTCGAACAAAGAATCGCAGCTCTAGAATTTAAACGTGTACGCCGCAGTAGATCAAAATTTAGATACAATGAAAAAAGAAGATTTAGATCATCTTCTAGAAACAAATCTGATAAAGATAACCCAAAAATTTGTTTTTATCACAAAAAATTTGGTGCTAAAGCTCATAAATGTACAATACCTTGTGACATGTCTAAATCTTTGGTTGAAAAGCAGGAAAACTAGCTCCATTGTTGAGTTGTGAGGCGGTTGACAACGGTTCACCTAACAATCGCCTCATTATAACTGATAAATCTTCAGGGCTTAATTTTCTTGTTGATACAAGAACTGATATTTCTCTGATTCCAAAAAGATTTGTATCAAAAGCTCAAGTTTCTTCTTTCAAACTTTATGCAGCTAACGTAACCAGGATTAATACCTACGGTATAAAAACGTTAACTTTAAATCTTGGACGACGAAGAATCTTTAAATGGAAATTTTGCATTGCGGATATTCAGAGACCCATATTAAGTGCAGATTTTTTGAGTCACTATGGAATCTTAGTTGACATTAAAAATAAAAAGCTTCATAATAGTGTTACCGGTCTTTTGTTTAAAGAAAAACTATCGAAAGTTAATCACTTATCGATTTGCACTACATTTCCTGACTCACCTTTCCATAAGATTCTTGCTGAGTTTCCTGACCTAACTCATTTTGCTCTTATATCAACAACCAAGATTCACCAAATTGAGCATCATATTATTACAAAAGGACCACCAATTGTTTTAACTCCTCGCAGGTTGTTACCGGAAAAATTAAAATTTGCAAGGGACGAATTTAATTTTATGGTGGAACAAGGAATTTGTAGACCGTCAAGCAACACCTGGGCAGCTCAACTTCACATGGTTCCCAAAAACGGACTGAACTCATAGAGACTTTGCGGCGACTATCGAGCTTTAAATGCAGCCACCGTTCCGGATCGATACCCGCTTCCTCACATTCAAGATTTCACTGCTGGTTTACATGGTAAAAATATTCAAAGATTGATTTAGTTAAAGCCTATTACCAAGTGCCAGTTGCCAAAGAGGACATACCCAAAACAGCTGTTACTCCTCCTTTCGGCCTTTTTGAATTTTTTGTAATGCCTTTTGGTTTGCGTAATGTTGCTCAAACTTCTCAACGTCTTATGAACATCATATTATCTGGACTTAATTTTTGTGTCTGTTATCTTGACGATATCTTTATTGCTTCTGTAAATGAGGAAGAACATGCCAAACATCTTCATACTGTGTTTACTCGACTTAAACAATTCGGCATGACGATTAATTTGTCCAAATGTCTTTTTGGTAAGGATGAAATTTCTTTCCTTGGTTATTTAGTTTCCAAGCAAGGAATTAAATCGACATCTGAAAAGGTTAAAGCCATAATTGATTATAAAAAACCTAAAACAATTCATGAATTAAGAAGATTTATAGGAATTGTCAACTTTTACCGTCGTTGTCTAAAAAATGCTGCATCACATCAAGCAGTCCTTACGGATTATCTTAAGGATAGCAGGAAAAGGGATAAAAGATTAGTCACTTGGACTTCTGAAGCTGAAGAAGCTTTCAAAAATTGCAAAGAAGAACTCTTACGAGTCACAACTTTAGCACATCCGGCTTCAACTGTACCTCTTATCCTCACTTGTGACGCATCGGATTTTGCAGTTGGTGCATCTTTAGAACAAATAATTGATGGGATTAATAAACCAATTGCATTTTTCTCAAAGAAATTGGATGACACTCAACGTAATTATAGTACTTACGATCGTGAACTTCTTGGAATTTATTTAGCCATCAAACATTTCAGGTACATACTTGAAGGACGTCAGATTCTTATTTGGACAGATCATAAACTTTTAATTTATGCTTTTCAACAAAAATTAGATAAAGCTTCACCCAGACAGATCCGACATCTTGATTTCATTGTTCAATTTTCAACAAACATCGAGCATATATCTGGTAAAGCGAACATAGTTGCAGATTCTCTCTCTAGAATTGAATCCGTTTCGATGCATATCATAGATTTTCTGGAAGAGTTAGCAGAATTACAAAAAGAAGATGAAGAATTAAAAACACTTCTCACTAATTCTTCTCTCAAGCTTTCTTCAAAAACTTATACTTATTGGCTCGACTACGCCTATTTTCTGTGACTGCTCTACCGTTAATATTCGTCCTTATGTACCTCAACAGCTTCGTAGAAAAATTTTTGATGTTGTTCATGGTTTATCTCATCCAAGTGGTCGTTCTACATGCAAACTAATACAACAAAAATTTATTTGGCCAACTACGAAGAAGGATATAAAAGAATGGGCTACATCTTGTTTGCCTTGTCAACGTGCCAAGATCCAAAAGCATACCAAGAATCTTCCTCAAAAGATTGCTATTCCGGATCAACGTTTTCAGTACATTCATCTAGATTTGATTGGTCCTCTTCCTATTTGTCAAAATTTTCGTTATTGTTTAACCATGATTGACAGATTTTCTAGATGGCCAGAAGCAATTCCTCTAACTGAAATTTCAGCAGATACCGTTACTACAGCCTTTTATACGCACTGGGTTGCGAGGTATAGTGCTCCTCAGACAATCACAACCGATCAAGGTCCTCAATTTGAAGCTGCATTATTTAAGGCTCTCACCAACCTAATTGGTTGCGAGCGTATTAGAACCTCAGCTTATCATCCGGCTTCTAATGGTATCCTGCAAAACGATGGCACCGTACATTGAAGAATGCTATTACGTGTCACGCAAATGAAAACTGGATTGAGATATTGCCAACAGTTTTACTTGGACTTCGTACTTGCTTTAAAGAAGATTTGAATGCATCCCCTGCGGAAATGCTTTATGGATCTGTATTAAGAATTCCTGGAGAATTTTTCATTGAAGAGGATCTTCCATCTGACCCTGAAATTTTCATTAAAAAACATAGGATACATATGAGAGAGATTAAATCAAGACCTACTGCACATCACCACAAAAAAACACCTTTCTTTCATAAAAATGTATATGATTGTACTCACGTTTGGCTTCGTGAAGATGCAGTTAGAAAATCTCTTCAACCTCCTTATTCTGGTCCTTTTCGCGTTGTTAATAAAATTAATGATAATTTATTTGCAATCGATGTTTCAGGAAAAATTGTTAATATCACCACAGAACATCTTAAACCAGCCTTCCTACCGAAAGAAACCAGCACTGATTTCATTGTCATGACATCTCCTTCTTCTTCTAATTCACCTCAATCAACTACACTCGGAAAACACCTCAAAACATATTGTGGCCCAAAGAAGAAAGTTAAATTCGCAACGTAGAACGTCGCTGGGAGAGGAGTACTGTGGCGTTCCTGCGGCTAAATTCAAGATCATTTTGTTACCAACTTCACAAAATACATTTGTAACTATTTTCACACATCTCATTTATTGATTAAACATTTTACATAACAACATTAAAAACATACAGTAAATTGTGTAACATTTATTCATTCGTTTATTGTCCATCATTCTGTACACATCGTTCTTGTGAATATTAAATATTTTGTATTATATTCGAAGTCTAGTTATATAACTATATCGCTCCCACACATTGTTAGAGTCCCTAAAGATAGAGTCTGACCACGGTGCGTGTACCTTTTTATTGATCAAAACGAAGTTTGGAAAAACATGGCGGAACCAATAGAAATTGTTATGGGAAGCATAATAATTTAAAAAGAAATGAAATAAGAAAATTACAAACAATTTTTATTTATTTAAATAAGAAAATTACGAACATCTTGTACTTTTTTATAAATTTTTAAATTAAAGAATAAAGAAAAATTAACTTGAATATAACAATAATATAACAATACTCAATATAATATTCTAAGAACACTTAATAATAATATAATAATACTATAGAAAAAAATATAAACTATATATAATAAAAATATAAACTTTTTAACTTTTTGTAGCCAAACAAAATTTTTACAACCCAATTGCAACTACACTGCAGTACACGCATTCATGTATACACCGCCGCCATATTTTTCCAAAACTAATCGAGTGGCCAGACTCTATCTTTAGGGACTCTACCCATTGTGGGAGCGATTTAATAAAGTAACTAGACTTTTAAATATTATAATATAATATTTAATATTCACAAACAATGTGTACAGAATGATATACAGCAAACGAATGAATGTATAAAGATTTGTTATATTTTTAAGTCGCTATGTATAATGTTTAATCAATAAATAAGATGTATGAAAATATAGTTATAAATGTATTTTATGAAGTTGGTAATAGAATGTTCTTAAATAAGTCTGCAGGGACGCCACAGCACTCCCCTCCCAGCGACGTTCTACGTTGCGAATTTAACTTTTTTCTTTGGGTCAGGATATGTTTTGAGATTTTTTTCAAGAGTGGTTGAGTGAGGTGAATTAGAAGGAGAAGAAGACGTTGTGACAATAAAATCAGTGCTGGTTTCTTTCGGTAGAAAAGCTGATTTAAAATGTTTTGAGGTAATATTAACAATTTTTCCTGAAACATTAATTGCAAATAAATTATCATTAATTCTATTAATAACACGAAAAGAACCAGAATAAGGAGGTTGAAGAGATTTTCTAACTGCATCTTTACGAACCCAAACGTGAGTACAATCATATAAATTTTTATAAAAAAAAGGTGTTTTTTTGTGGTGATGTGCAGTGGGTCTTGACTTGATCTCTCTCATATGTATCCTATGTCTTTCAATGAAAATTTTAGGGTCAGATGGAAGATCCTCTTCAATGAAAAATTCTCCAGGAATTCTTAATGTAGATCCGTAAAGCATTTCCGCAGGGGATGCATTTAAATCTTTTTTAAAGCAAGTGCGAAGGTCCAAGCAAAACAGTTGGCAAAACCTCAATTCAATTCTCATTTGCGTGACACATAATAGCACTCTTCAAAATACGGAGCCATCGTTCCAAAATGCCATTGGATGCTGGATGATAAGCTGAGGTTCTAATTCGCTCACAACCAATTAGGTTGGTGAGAGCTTTAAATAATGCAGCTTCAAATTGAAGACCTTGATCAGATGTGATCGTATGAGGAGCACCATACCTCGCAACCCAGTGCGTATAAAAGGCTGTGGTAACAGTATCTGCTGAGATTTCAGTTAGAGGAATTGCCTCTGGCCATCCTGAAAATCTGTCAATAACGAAAATTTTGACGAACAGGAAAAGGACCAATCAAATCTAGATGAATGTGCTGAAAACGTTGATCCGGAATAGCAACCTTTTGAGGAATATTCTTTGTGTGCTTTTGGATTTTGGCACGTTGACGAGGCAGACAAGATCTAGCCCATTCTTTTATATCTTTCTTTATAGTCGGCCAAATAAATTTTTGTTGTATTAGTTTGCAGGTAGAACGACCACTTGGATGAGATAAGTCATGAACAACATCAAATATTTTTCTACGAAGCTGTTGAGGTACATAAGGACGAATATTAACAGTAGAGCAGTCACAGAAAATAGGCGTAGTCGAGCCAGTAAGTATAAGCTTTTGAAGCTTGAGAGAAGTATTAGTGAGAAGCGTTTTTAATTCTTCATCTTCTTTTTGTAATTCTGCTAACTCTTCCAAAGAAACTATGATTGGCATCGAAACCGATTCAATTCTTGAGAGGGGATCTGCAATTATATTTTGTTTACCAGAAATATGCTCGATGTTCGTTGAAAATTGAGCAATTAAATCAAAATGTCGAATCTGTCTGGGTGAAGCTTTATCTAATTTTTGTTGAAAAGCATAAATTAAAGGTTTGTGATCTGTCCGAATAAGAATCTGGCGTCCTTCAAGCATATACCTAAAATGTTTGATGGCTATAAATAAATACCAAGAAGTTCACGATCGTAAGTACTATAATTACATTGAGTGTCGTCCAATTTCTTTGAGAAAAATGCAGTTTGAAAAATGATGGTTTGTTAATCCCATCAATTATTTGTTCTAAAGATGCACCTACTGCAAAATCCGATGCGTCACAAGTGAGGATAAGAGGTACAGTTGAAGCCGGATGTGCTAAGGTTGTAACTCGTAAGAGTTCTTCTTTACAATTTTTGAAAGCTTCTTCAGCTTCAGAAGTTCAGGTGACTAATCTTTTATCCCTTTTCCTGCTATCCTTTAGATAATCTGTAAGAACTGCTTGATGTGATGCAGCATTTTTTAGACAACAACGATAAAAGTTAATAATTCCTATAATTCTTCGTAATTCATGAATCGTTTTCGGTTTTTTGTAATCCATTATGGCTTTAACTTTTTCAGATGTCGGTTTAATTCCTTGTTTGGAAACTATTAGGTGTACAACTTTGCTTCCGCCGTTTTCCTATAGATGGCTTTAGCGGTAAGTAGTGGTCGAAATAAATAGATCATAGACGTCATGCAATAAACTTGGGCATCTGTCAACATAACCCCATAGAAACATTAGTCGATTTGTGTCTGCATCATAAAGTTATTCTGGATTGAAAATGTCAGTTTACGAGCCAAATTCTCGTCATTTGCGGGAGGTTTTAATTTTCTGCTTCAATATGAAGAAATCTGCGGCTGAGGCTCATCGAATGCTCTCAAATACTTATGGTGAGGCCGCTATTAGTGAATGAACGTGTCGTGAGTGGTTTCAACGCTTCAAGAACGGTGATTTTCACGTCGAAGACCGGCATAGCGGTGGAAGAGAGAAGGTTTTCGAAGGTGCAGAATTGGAGGCATTACTTAATGAAGACTCGAGTCAAAGTCAAGAAGAATTGGCACGATCATTGGGAGTGACTCAACAAGCAATTTCAAAACGCCTCAAAGACATGGGAATGATTCAGAAGCAAGGAAATTGGGTGCCGTACGAGTTGAAACCGAGAGATGTTGAATGGCGTTTGTTTGCTTGTGAACAGTTGCTTGAAAGGCAAAATCTTTGCCTTTACGGAAGCGATTTCTGCATCGCATTGCGACTGGGGACGAAAAATGGATTCATTAATATCGATAACCCCACGCGCAGAAAATCATGGGGATATCCCGGCCATGTTTCCACGTCGACGGCCAAACCGAATATTCACAGCTCCAAGGTCATGCTCTGTATTTGGTGGGACCAGCTCGGCGTAGTGTATTATGAACTGTTAAAACCGACTGAAACAATCACAGGCGATCGTTATCGAACGCAATTAATGCGTTTGAGCCGAGCATTAAAAGACAAACGGCCGCAATACAACGAGAGACACGATAAAGTGATTTTGCAGCATGACAATGCTCGACCCCATGTTGCGAAAGTGGTCAAGACATACTTGGAAACGTTGAAATGGGAAGGCCTACCCGCCGTATTCTCCAGACGTTACTCCCTCTGACTATCACTTGTTTCGATCAATGGCACACGGCCTGGTTGACCAGCACTTCCGGTCTTATGAAGAAGTAAGAAATTGGATCGATTCGTGGATCGCTTCAAAAGATGACCAGTTTTTTCAACGCGGGATTCGTACGCTGCCCGAAAGATGGGAGAAAGTAGTGGCCAGCGATGGACAATACTTTGAATCATAAATGTATAACCAGTTTTTTACAATAAAGCTTCGAATTTTGGAAAAAAACGGCGGAAGCAAAGTTGTACACCTAATAAATAACCAAGGAAAGGAATCTTATCTTTACCAAAAAGATATTTCGACAAATTAATCGTCATGCCGAATTGTTTAAAACGAGTAAACACAGTATGAAGATGTTTGGCATGTTCTCTCTCATTTATAGAAGCAATTAAAACATCGTCAAGATAACAGACACAAAAATCAAGTCCAGATAATATGATGTTCATAAGACGTTGAGAAGTTTGAGCAACATCACGCAAACCAAAAGGCATTACAAGAAATTCAAAAAGGCCGAATGGAGTAGTAACAGCTGTTTTGGGTATGTCCTCTTTGGCAACTGGCACTTGGTAATAAGCTTTAACTAAATCAATCTTTGAAAATATATTTTTACCATGTAAACCAGCAGTGAAATCTTGAATGTGAGGAAGCGGGTATCGATTCGGAACGGTGGCTGCATTTAAAGCTCGATAATCACCGCAAAGTCTCCAAGAATTTGGTCCGTTTTTGGGAACCATGTGAAGTGGATCTGCCCAGGTGCTGCTTGACGGTCTACAAATTCCTTGTTCCACCATCAAATTAAATTCGTCCCTTGCGAATTTTAATTTTTCCGGTGACAAACTGCGAGGAGTTAAAGCAATTGGAGGTCCTTTTGTAATAATATGATGTTCTACATGATGAAACTTGGTTGTGGAAATAGGAGCAAAACGAGTTAGTTCAGGAAACTCAGCCAGAATCTTATGGAAAGGTGAGCCAGGAAATGTAGTGCAAATTGATAAGTGATTAACTTTAGATAATTTTCCTTTAAATAAAAGACCGGTAACACTATCAAGAAGTTTTTTATTTTTAATGTCAACTAAAATTCCGTAGTGACTCAAAAAATCTGCACCTAATACAGGTCTCTGAATATCCGCAATGCAAAATTTCCATTTAAAAACTCTTCGTAGTCCAAGATTTAAAATTAAAATTTTTAAACCGTAGGTATTAATCTTGGTTCCGTTGGCTGCATAAAGTTTAAAGGAAGAAGCTTGAGTTTTTAATACCTAAAAAATTAAGCCCTGAAGTTTTATCAGTTATAATGAGGCGATTGTTAGGTGAACCGTTGTCAGCCGCCTCACAACTCAACGGTGAAGCTAATTTTCCTGCTTTTCGATAAGAGATTTAGACATGTCACAAGGTATAGTACATTTATGAGCTTTAGCACCAAATTTTTTGTGGTAAAAGCAAATTTTTTGGTTATCTTTATCAAATTTATTTCCAGAAGATGATCTGAATCTTCTTTTTTCTTTGTATCTAAATTTTCATCTACTACGTACACGTTTTACTTCTAGAGCTGCGATTCTACATTTGAGATCAGCAAGATTCGATGTGTTTTTCTCCACAGGGGAAGCTATTTTCGCTACTTGAAGGCTAGTTTCACGATCCAAAATTTTATCAGTTAATTCAGCAAGCTTTTGATTAAAGGGCAATCTTCTACTACCGCTAAAGTAGCTTGAACTTGAGAAGGTAATCTTTGCAACCAAATAAAATGTAATACATTTTCTGAAATTGCTCCTTCCGCTAATTGTTTAATTTCACGTAGAAATTCTGACGGTCTTTTGTCATTTAATTCTATACCAGCTAATAATTGACGAAGACGTTTTTCTTCAGAAGCAGTAAATCGTTTAATTAAAATGTTTTTAACACGAAGATATTTATCTTTTTCAGGAGAATTCTCAATTAACTCAGCGATAGCTAATAAAGCTTGTTCATCCAGATGCCGTATGACTGAGCTATACTTAACATCGTCTGAGCGGATCCGAAAAACTAAGAATTCTCTTTCCAATTGAGCAAACCACAATTTAGGCTGCTTATGCCAAAAATTCAGCA
The DNA here is from genome assembly GCA_009859135.1 of Formica selysi. NCBI lineage: Eukaryota > Metazoa > Arthropoda > Insecta > Hymenoptera > Formicidae > Formica > Formica selysi. Next base: position 641,840 of record WHNR01000028.1, on the reverse strand, counting down.
ATTTAATAAGGCGAAATTCATTGGAATGGATCTCAGTTGGCGGACCTTGTTGATGCGGTTCATTACTAGTAAAAGATTGTGAAGGATTCGTCAGATGTTGATAATGTTCTCCAGCAGTTAATGGAACTGATGCTGATGTAGTAGGAGTCGCAGTCGAAAATTTGTCCAAAGGCATCATAAAATTCTGCCGATGTTCTGCAATGTAAAGTTCAGAAGTCTAGAAGATCGCTGTCCTTAAAAATTCGACGACTCGAAAATCTCGTCAGCTCGAAGATCGCAAGACACAAATCACACAAGAAACACAGCGGAACTCGGATCTCGTCGGCTTACAACACTCGCGGATCGCTGATTTAAATCTGCCGCGTGTTGTGTGTAAAATCCCGAACGCTCGAGATCACGTCGGAGTCACCAGTTGTGGGAGCGATTTAATAAGGTAACTAGACTTTTAGATATTATAATATAATATTTAATATTCACAATGTGTACAGAATGACATACAGCAAACGAATGAATGTATACAGATTTGTTATGTTTTTAAGTCGCTATATGTATAATGTTTGATCAATAAATGAGATGTATGAAAATAGTTAAAAATGTATTTTATGAAGTTGGTAACAGAATGTTCTTGAATAAAGCGGGGAGCACACACTTTTGCATAAGTGCATAATCATAAGCATAAGGAAATTGATTGGTCCATTTCCTTATGCGTAAGGAAATTGACCAATCAAATTCCTTATGCTTATGATTATGCGCTTATGCAAAAGTGTGTGCTCCCCGCTTAAGTCTGCAGGGACGCCACACCATAAAAACATAGCCGACGACCAAATCTCCCTCCCCATCAGTGCTTCACCCCCGCAGCCTTATGTTCACTCCGTTACCTCCGTGGGTTAAAGTAAGTTATGGAACCGGGCCTGAATTTTCAAGGATTAGCAGAGAGAGCTTTCTAGTAAGAAACACATAAACAATGAGTGCGTTTTGGTAAGACACCGCTACAGTATCGCTACTGTAGCGCTACAAGAAAGCGTTCCAGCGAGTTTCCAGCGAGATTCAATATTTTCCATTATCCAAATCATTTAAAATAATTAGCGAACGCGACTATTAGCAATTAAATACAATTTGGAGGCTATGTACAGTAACACTACCCAGCCAAAATCAATAACGCTAATTGAGTATAGCGCGACATTTGTCTCGTTATATAGTGCGTATAATAGTACAAATTCTGTAGACACACCTTATGAAAATGATATACATGTACGAGTAGGATAGTAAGGGCGGTTCTAGCCCATTTTTCCCATGAGTGCGAGAGAGACAGACAGAGAGAGAGAGAGGAGGACAGAGATATGATTAGAAAGAGATAGAGTGATGACCGCGGGGAGAAGTTCGGGCAGGGGGGAAAGCAGGGGGGGGTACGTAGGGCGAAACAGGAAGCGCGGCCGGCGGGGAAAGCGGGGCGAGAGGGTGGGTGTCGGGGGAGCGCGTGACGTCACGGGAGGGAGCGGGTACGAGTCGCCAAGATTGCCCGGGAGATGGCGCTCGGCTCGATCGGGGTGTGGCGTTCCTGCGGCTGAATTCAAAATCATTTTTGTTACCAACTTCATGAAATATATTTGTAACCATTTTCACACATTTCATTTATTGATTTAACACTTTACATAACAACATATTAAACATACGACAAATTATGTAACATTCATTCGTTCGTTCATTGACCATCAATCTGTACACATCTCACTCGTTTATTAGTAAAAAGGAAAGTCTAGTGATTTAACTATAACGCTACCACAACTGGTAACCCCGACGTGATCACGGGCTTTCGAGAATTCACGTTCAAGCGTGGCGAATTTGAATCAGTGATCCGCGAATTTATTGAGCCATCGAGTTTCGAGTTCCGCTGTGATTCTTGTGTGGTTTGTGGCTTGTGTTCTTCGAGTTGACGAGATTTTCGAGTCATCGAATTTCCAAGGACAGCGATCTACTAGACTTCTGAATTTCACAACGCAGAGTATTGACAGAGTTTGACGATGCCTTTGGACGAATCTTCGACTTCGAATCCTACAGCGTCAGCATCAGTTCCATCGGCTGGAGAACATCATCAACGTTTGACGAATCCGACACAAACTCTTGCCAGTAATGAGCCTCATCAACAAGGTCAGCCAAACGAGATCCATTCTAACGAATTTCGCCTTGTTAAATTGCCGAATTTTTGGCATAAGCAGCCTAAATTGTGGTTTGCTCAATTAGAAAGCGAATTCTTGGTTTTTCGGATACGCTCAGATGATGTTAAGTATAGCTCGGTTATACGGCATCTTGATGAGCAAGCTTTGTTGGCTATTGCTGAGTTGATTGAAAATCCTCCTGAAAAAGATAAATATCTTCATGTTAAAAACGTTTTGATTAATCGGTTTACTGATTCGGAGGAAAAACGTCTTCGTCAATTGTTAGCTGGTGTTGAGCTGAATGACAAGAAACCGTCGGATTTGCTACGCGAAATTAAACAGTTAGCGGGAGGAGCGATTTCGGAAAATGTATTACATTCAATTTGGTTGCAAAGATTACCTTCTCAGGTTCAAGCTACTTTAGCGGTTGTGGACGATTGTCCTTTAGTTAAGCTTGCTGAACTAGCTGATAAAACTTTGGACCGAGAAACTAACCTACATGTAGCAACAATAGCTTCCTCGGCAGGAAAAGACACTTCGAATTTTGTTGATCTCAAGCGAAGAATCGCAGCTCTGGAAGTTAGACGTGTACGCAGCAGATCTAAATTTAGATACAAGGAAAGAAGAAAATTTAGATCATCTTCTAGGAGTAAATCTGATAAGGATAACCAAAAAATTTGTTTTTATCATAAGAAATTTGGCGCTAAAGCTTTTAAATGTACAATACCTTGTGATATGTCTAAATCTTTGGTCGAAAGGCAGGAAAACTAGCTTCACCGTTGAGTTGTGAGGCGGCTGACAACGATTCACCTAACAATCGCCTCATTATTTCTGATAAAACTTCAGGACTTAATTTTCTTGTTGATACAGGAGCTGATATTTCTTTGATTCCAAAAAGATTTATTTCAAAAGCTCAAGTTGCTTCTTTCAAGCTTTATGCAGCTAATGGAACCAAGATTAATACTTACGGTATAAAAATGTTAACTGTAAATCTTGGATTACGAAGAATTTTTAAATGGAAATTTTGCATTGCGGATATTCAGAGACCTATATTGGGCGCAGATTCTTTGAGTCATTATGGAATTTTAGTTGACATTAAAAATAAAAAGCTTCATAATAGTGTTACCGGTCTTTTGTTTAAAGAAAAACTATCTAAAATTAATCACTTGTCAATTTGCACTACATTTCCTGACTCACCTTTCCATAAGATCCTTGCTGAATTTCCTGAATTAACTCATTTTACTCCTATATCAACAAACAAGATTCATCAAATTGAGCATCATATTATTACGAAAGGACCACCAATTGCTTCAACTCCTCGCAGGTTGTCACCGGAAAAATTAAAATTTGCAAGAGACTAATTTAATTTTATGGTGGAACAAGGAATTTGTAGACCGTCAAGCAGCACCTGGGCAGCTCCACTTCACATGGTTCCTAAAAACGGATCGAACTCATGGAGACTTTGCGGCGACTATCGAGCTTTAAATGCAGCTACTGTTCCGGATCGATACCCGCTTCCTCACATTCAAGATTTCACTGGTGGTTTACACGGTAAAAATATATTTTCTAAGATTGACTTAGTTAAAGCCTATTACCATGTGCCAGTTGCAAAAGAGGACATACCAAAAACAGCTGTTACTACTCCATTCGGCCTTTTTGAATTTCTTGTAATGCCTTTTGGTTTGCGTAATGCTGCTCAGACTTTTCAACGTCTTATGAATATCATATTATCTGGACTTGATTTTTGTGTCTGTTATCTTGATGATATCTTAATTGCTTCTGTAAATGAGAAAGAACATGCCAAACATCTTCATACTGTGTTTTCTCGGCTTAAACAATTTGGCATGACGATTAATTTGTCCAATTTGTCTCTTTGGTAAGGATGAAATTTCTTTCCTTGGATATTTAGTTTCCAAGCAAGGAATTAAACCAACATCTGAAAAGGTTAAAGCCATTATTGACTATAAAAAACCTAAAACAATTCATGAGTTAAGAAGATTTATAGGTATTATCAACTTTTACCGTCGTTGTCTGGAAAATGCTGCATCACATCAGGCAGTTCTTACGGATTATCTTAAGGATAGCAGGAAAAGGGATAAAAGGTTAGTCACTTGGACTTTTGAAGCTGAAGAAGCTTTCAAAAATTGCAAAGAAGAACTCTTACGAGTCACAACTTCAGCGCATCCGGCTTCAACTGTACCTCTTATCCTCACTTGTGACGCATCGGATTTTGCAGTTGGTGCATCTTTGGAACAAATAATCGATGGAATTAATAAACCAATCGCATTTTTCTTAAAGAAATTGGATGTCACTCAACGTAATTATAGTACTTACGATCGTGAACTTCTTGGTATTTATTTAGCCATCAAGCATTTCAGGTACATACTTGAAGGACGTCAGATTCTTATTCGGACAGATCATAAACCTTTAATTTATGCTTTTCAACAAAAATTGGATAAAGCTTCACCCAGACAGATCCGACATCTTGATTTCATTGTTCAATTTTCAACAAACATCGAGCATATATCTGGTAAACAAAATGTAGTTGCAGATTCACTCTCTAGAATTGAATCCGTTTCGATGCCTATCATAGTTTCTCTGGAAGAGTTAGCAGAATTACAAAAAGAAGATGAAGAATTGAAAACACTTCTCACGAGTTCTTCCCTCAAGCTTCAAAACTTGTACTTACTGGCTTGACTACGCTTATTTTCTGTGACTGCTCTACTGTTAATATCCGTCCTTATGTACCTCAACAGCTTCGTAGGAAAATTTTTGATGTTGTTCATGGTTTATCTCATCCAAGTGGTCGTTCCACCTGCAAACTAATACAACAAAAATTTATTTGGCCAACTGTGAAGAAAGATATAAAAGAATGGGCTCGATCGTGTATGCCTTGTCAACGTGCCAAGATCCAAAAGCATACCAAGTATCTTCCTCAAAAGATTGCTATTCCAGATCAGCGTTTTCAGCATATTCATCTAGATTTGATTGGACCTCTTCCTATTTGTCAAAATTTTCGTTATTGTTTAACCATGATTGACAGATTTTCTAGATGGCCGGAAGCAATCCCTCTTTCTGAAATTTCGGCTGATACTGTTTCTACAGCTTTTTATACGCACTGGGTTGCGAGGTATGGTGCTCCGCAGACGATCACAACCGATCAAGGTCCTCAATTTGAAGCTGCATTATTTAAGGCTCTCACCAACCTAATTGGTTGCGAGCGTATTAGAACCTCAGCTTATCATCCGGCTTCTAATGGTATCCTGCAAAACGATGGCACCGTACATTGAAGAATGCTATTACGTGTCACGCAAATGAAAACTGGATTGAGATATTGCCAACAGTTTTACTTGGACTTCGTACTTGCTTTAAAGAAGATTTGAATGCATCTCCTGCGGAAATGCTTTATGGATCTACATTAAGAATTCCGGGAGAATTTTTCATTGAAGAGGATCTTCCATCTGACCCTGAAATTTTCATCGAAAAACATAGAATACATATGAGAGAGATCAAATCAAGACCTACTGCACATCATCACAAAAAAACACCTTTCTTTCATAAAAATTTATATGATTGCACTCATGTTTGGATTCGTGAAGATGCAGTTAGGAAATCTCTTCAACCTCCTTATTCTGGCCCTTTTCGTATTGTTAATAGAATTAATGATAATCTATTTGCAATCGATGTTGCAGGAAAAATTGTCAATATCACCACAGAACGTCTTAAACCAGCCTTCCTACCGAAAGAAACCAGCGATGATGTGATTATCATGACGTCTCCTTCTCCTTCTTCTTCCAATTCACCTCAGTCAACCTTACTTGGAAAACAACTCAGAACATATTCTGGTCCAAGGAAGAAAGTTAGATTCGCAACGTAGTACGTTGCTGGGAGGGGAGTACTGTGGCGTTCCTGCGGCTGAATTCAAAATCATTTTTGTTACCAACTTCATAAAATATATTTGTAACCATTTTCACACATTTCTTTTATTGATTTAACACTTTACATAACAACATATTAAACATACGACAAATTATGTAACATTCATTCGTTCGTTCATTGACCATCAATCTGTACACATCTCACTCGTGAATTAAATATTTTATTAGTAAAAAGGAAAGTCTAGTGATTTAACTATAACGCTACCACAGGGGGTCGCGGTTTCTCCCGGTGCGACTCGTTCCTTAGGAGGGGCGACGGCGATCCCTTGCGCCGCTTCTAGCGCGCGATCCGCTATCAAGATTCTTTAGGGACGCGCGTCGCTTCTAGCGCGCGATCCGCGAGCGGACGCCGGGTATCCGGCGTCGAGGGAGACGGAGGATCGTCGGAGGGCGATCGAACGGAGAGAGGAACGGTTATCGGCGATACGAGCGCGCTTATCGCTCGAGCGAGACGGCGAATCGTCGAAAGGTCGTGGAATAAAGAGAGATCGTTTTTTCGCGGGAGAGGAGGAGCGTTTTTATTGTTTCCTTTTACAACATTTTTAATATATTAATAATACAATATTTGATATACATTAATAATGCGATAATACGAGTACGCGGATAAGCGTATCACGATTCTCCGAAGAGCAGAGCCTGCAGCTCGCGTTTAATATAGTTAAAACGGTGCTCTTCGATACGGCCAGACGAACCTTGGGCGTTTCGAGACGGAGTATTCGGAGATTGTTGAGTTTGCCGAATCGCAACGTCAACTGTTCGATGTATATCGGCGCCGGAGGACGCGTCTCATCGCGCTCGTCGAAGCGAAAATACGATAGAAGCGTGGATCGTAGATCGAGCAGTTCCTTCCACATATCCGGCATTGGCGAGATCTCCTTACCGTGGCAATCTCCAAGGGATCTCCACAAAAGAGGGTCGACTAACGTTAACGCTGACCTCGAGAGGGAGAGGCTCACTTGCGCACAGTACAATTGGACACGTTGCAATTGCACACTGTGATATTAGACACATAAAGTTGCGCACCGTTCGATTGGACACATTTCACTTGCGCACAGTTCGTTTGGACACATTTCATTTGCGCACCGTTCAATTGGACATGTTGTTTTTAGACACAACACATGTTTTTGTATAATTTGGAATACATACACACGCATGTATAATTTTGAAATTTTTTGACATTTATTATTAACTTTATTTGGTAAATAAACGTTTGTTACAGTTCGTTTACACACATTTCGTTTGCACACATTTCTTTTGCGCACAGTTCTTTTGCGCACATTTCTTTTGCGCACATTTCTTTTGCGCACATTTCTTTTGCGCACACTTCTTTCGCGCACAGTTCATTTGCGCACATAAATTTTAGTTTTAAATCAGAAATAGGTTTGGGTTAGGTTATATCTTCCGGAAGTGGAGCCCCCCCCGTAGGGGGGGCGGAACCCACTGTGTCCACGCATATACTTTACAACGCGAAACGAGATCCCTATAATTGTTGTGTGGATGGGAAAGTGTGCAAACGAACTGTGCGCAAAAGAAATGTGCGCAAAAGAAATGTGCGCAAAAGAAATGTGCGCAAAAGAAATGTGCGCAAAAGAACTGTGCGCAAAAGAACTGTGTGCAAACGAACTGTGTGTAAACGAACTGTAACAAACGTTTATTTACCAAATAAAGTTAATAATAAATGTCAAAAAATTTCAAAATTATACATGCATACATGCGTGTGTATGTATTCCAAATTATACAAAAATATGTGTTGTGTCCAAAAACAACGTGTCTAATTGAACGGTGCGCAAATGAAATGTGTCCAAACGAATTGTGCGCAATTGAAATGTGTCCAATCGAACGGTGCGCAACTTTATGTGTCTAATATCACAGTGTGCAATTGCAACGTGTCCAATTGTACAGTGCGCAAGTGAAGGCTTCTCACCTCGAGATGTTTGTACGCGGTTTTGGTCAATGGGTAGCGTCTTCCTAAGATTCTGAGCGGTCGCGCGATCGAGACATCCGTGTCGCGTCTAGACGTCCGGTCGCGATCTCGTCTGAAAATGGATGCGGGCGATAAGAAAAACGACGCTAGCGGATTATTAGTTCGAATAAACGTTTAATAGCTGTAGGATGTACCGAGGGGTTAATGAGATTTTAATGTGTCAGGAATGAAGGCGTGAAGGAATTTGCTAGAACTGGTTGTTTATTAACAAACGATATTTGTATCTATCGCAACTGTAACACTAATGATTGGATCTCGCGTATCAAAAACTTAACGGGCGCTCACGCGAATAGCGAGGAAGAACGCACGGAGAAATAAGTAAACGGTCTTAACTGTATGAGAGCCGGAACACGAGTCTTACCCATTGTCCTGTTTAGCTCTTTTAGCGTATCCCGCGCTATCCTCGCGATCTCGCTCGGTTAGCCTCGATCGATCGTCGAACAAATGCTGCTGTTGCGGTAGTCCCCCATTGTCGCGTACATTATCGCTCGTTTTTTCTCGTTCGTAGGCTTCGGCGTTCTCCGTCGACAATGAAGCGCTTAACTGATGGATGGTCTTTATATACTCGCGTAGAGATCGCTTCTTCCCCTTTCGCGCGCGTCCTTTCTTATATTCTATTTTTTAAAAATGACGGCAGAGTCGCTCTAGTCGTCCTCCTCGTCGATTTTCTTTCTCTCGGTCGCGTCGCCGAGACGATAGACGCGACTGAGGAGATCGCGCAATTGTCTTAGCAGCCCATCCGTAGGACACTCGATACCGAGCGCGTGTAGATCGAAAGGACCCGCCGAAGTTACGATATTCGTGAATTCGTTGAAGGCGTAGAACTGACGTTTGGCGAAGAAATACAGATTGCCGTCGATATATCGAAAGGCCGACGTTATCGCGGGCGGTATTCCGGGAAATATATCTTTTAACGGAGCGTGTCTAATGACTATCATGCGACACTCGTCGATCTCCGCTACCTTGTCGTCGTCGTAGATCGCGTAGGTTCGTCCCGTGTGCGTGTTTATCGCAGCGTTAATCTTAACGTTTCGGGGAAGTCCGATATCGTGGAGATATCTCGGCCAACCCGATTTTAGCTTAAGGCTGGGATATTCCGTGAGGTAGATCGAATCGTCCGCGAATAGCGCGAGATCGCCCGAGGGTCTTCGATACGCGGCAGATAGGCGCGTGAAATTCGCCGGGAGAAACGCCGCGTAATCCGTGAGCGTCATGGGCCTACCGTAGCGTCTCTCTATCACGTCGATCGACCACACATTGCGGCGATTAGCTATGTACAATCGGTGATTCATTATCAGCGCGGCGTCCACGCGACGCAAAGCGCAGAGACCCGCGCGCGCGGGGTCGATTGGCGCGACGCTTGTCGTAGCGGGCGCTGCGGTGGTCGCGGGAGTCGCCGTCGGATAGTTTCCGTCGCCGTGAGACCCGTACAGATTCTGTATAACGAGAATATCCTCTATGCTCAGCTTAACCGGAAATTGATTCTCGATGTCGGGTATATACGGGAACATTATCGAGTCGTTGCGCATGCTGTGTTGTAGACCAAAAGCGTGGCCGATCTCGTGCGTCAGCGTTTGCAACAAATGATGCGTGTTGGGAGGATTTTTATTTAGATACACGTGCCACGGTTCCGAATCGTCAACGTAGCTCCGACGCGAAATCGGTCGCTCCCGAGGGAAAGAACGCGTGAGCTGAGGCTCCCCCGGGACCGACGAAGGTCGCCGCGCAAACGCCGATGTTCCGGCGATTCGCGTAAGTGTGCGCGCCCGTTCGATACGATATCAGTATATCGGGTCGCAGCGGGTCGCGCGCGAAGGTTAGCGATGAATTCACCGCCCATAACGCGAACGCCGCTTCGGCCGTTCGCGAGAGTTCCTCGCTAGCTACCTGAAAGTTCCACGTGAGACGCGTTTTCGGCCATTTTCGCGCGATCGGGCTATACGCGCGATCGGGAATGTCCGCGAGACCGCATGGCGATTTGCGCATAAGGCTAAGCGTAACGGCGTCTAACGCGCCGTTTCCCGATAATTGATAGTATTCCTGAAACAGCGACAACGCGCGACGCAGAGATGTCGCGTTATCGGACGACAGCGATTCTCTGTCGTCCTTCAGAAAACCGTACGCGCGCAGGAAGCGGAGCGCCTCGGCCTTCTCCGAGTCGACGGGCGTGGCGGCCGTCGCGACGACGAGCGTCGTCGCTAGGACGAGAAGAACCGTCCTCGCGTTAGTCATTGCGCGGAGCGGGGAAAGACGCAGGAAACTATCGAGAGATGCCGGGCGCGATTGATTCGCGCGTTCGGCGAGACGCCTATTTTTATCGTCGGCGAATTCGACGCGGGTGGGGGGAGGGGGAAATGCGTCGACGATTCGTTCGAGGAAGAGTCGCGGCCCGCCTCGATTAGAGGGACTTTCGACGACGAGCGAACATCGGTCGAGCGTCCGGAACGCGTGTTATCTAGCGGACGCTCGAGTTCCTCTCGCGGTTTTACTTTTTTATTATTTCTATTTTTATTATTCGTTTATCCTCTAAGAAGGACACTCGACGAGCGATTAGAGAAACGTACCCCTTCCGGCGACGATAAACATTCATCGAGTATCCGGGATGCGCATTGTTTAGCGGGGGCTCGAGTCCCTCTTATCGTATTATTCTTTGTTATTTTCCTCTATAATCTATTTTTATTACTCGTTTATCTCCGCTCGTACCGCGGCATCCGCGCGTCAATCCTTATAAACGCGAGATCGTTTCGAGAAGCGTCAAAGTATTCTCGCTCGCGAGATAGCGAAGTGACGAGGCGACGAAGCGTGAAATGGCGAAGAGCAAAGTGGCGAGGTGCGAAATAGCGAGAGTTAAAATCGGTCGCGAACTGCTCGATATGGAACGAATCGAGCAGATAATTAACGCGGCCGATTACATTAATGTAAACGGAGATTTAATCGCGATAAAGTCTTACGTTTTGGGAGATCTCGCCTCGGATCTGCGCGAGGAGGCGCAAGGCGTTATCGAGAACAGTCCGGATTCGTTCAGACTCACCTTTCAGTTGGACGGAGACATCGATATCGCGCGTTTAATGTAAGTATTCGATCGGAATTTTTTATAATACTTTTTATAATAAATTATAATCTTTTAATAACTCTTTTACTCTTTTACTTTAGACAACAGATAGAGGACTGCATAAGAACGGCGCGAGAATCGCTCTACGATCTAGTGACGAAGACGAGAACTATGCTCGCGCAGTCGCAAAACGTTCACAGCGCGTTGCGCGACGCTCGCCGACGCGACGTCGCTCGAGCCCCCGAACAATTCGAGTTTCGCGATCGCGACTTCGCCGTCCCTGAGTTGATCGACAGGCTTCACGGACGCAAGGATAGGCGAGTCGTCGCGTCACCGATCGACAAGGAGCCCGAATCGCGGCCGATCGACGAGGAGCCCGAATCGCGACCGATCGACGAGGAGCCCGAATCGCAGCTAATCGGCGAGGAGCCCAAATCGCAGCCGATGGAGGACGAGGCCGAACCGTCGACGGTCGACGAGGGTGAACCGCCAGCGAGTGTACGATTGGAGGGTTACGAGCCCGAATCGCAGCCGTTCTTCGAGGTGTAACTTTACAATTTACTAATAAAATTTGATTTTTGTTCGTACTTATATACTTCGTGTATCGTACGCGCGCATTTGTAAAATGTGATTTTTTTACGAATAAATGCTATATATTAAACGAAGCGTCGATTCTTTTCGCTTCTCTTTCCTTCTTCGACATCCTCTTGCTCTCGCGCTATCCTTCTTTCGCGCCTTTCGTAGTAAGCGTTGGCGCTCTCTTATCGCGGAAGGATACGCGCTCGCGATAAAAATAATGTTCGTTTAATATGTAAAGATAAATTTATTTTAAAAAAATACACGTTTAATATAAAATACTAAAATAAAATAGATTTATTTTAATTTTATTATAATGACACTAGTCTGTTAGACAGTCGAGCACTTTCTGACGGACATTTGTATAAACGTTTTAAAATAGGAGATGCGTGAGCTATTATCGCGGGAAAGGATACGCGGCCGCGATAAAGGAAAAACGCGGTTCGTTCGTATAGCGTGTATTTTGCGACGGTATGACGAATACATTTATTAAAGCTTAAGATAAATGATTAAATTTATAGGTTATATAATTGACTCGATACATTATATATAAAGTTTAAAATATATAATTAAATTTATAGGTTATATAATTGATAATAGATTCGATACATTATATAAAGCTTAAAATATAATTAAATTTATAGATTAAATAATTGACTCGATATACTATATAATATATGATGATGCATAATATACAATAATTCAATATAATTTATAATACAAACGAGTAGATATAAAATAATATAAAGTATAATAATATAAAGTTATATATAATATAAAGTAATATAATATAGAATCAATCGCACATATTACGCAAATGATCGCGTCGTTCGAACCACCAATCGTGCAATTTGCAAGCGTTCTCCAACGCGCAATTCTTCGCGTGATATCCGCAGCGAAAGGCCCGCGAAGCGTTTAGAGTCTCCAGACGTTCGATGTCCTCGTAATCGGCGTCGATGGTCTCGGCGTCGATGGTCTCGGAGACGGCTACGTCGCGCTCGTCGGCGACGTTTCCTAAGATCTCGATCAGCCATTTTTCTTCTCGTGACCTTTGACGTAGATCCTTATCGTCAAATCGGGGCTAGATTCTCGGCATACGCCCAGCAAACACAGATACATAACTGTAACATTGCCATAATAAAACGGAATGTAACAAGTAATATAACGTATTTGTTACATGTAACATTCACGTTAGTTGTAATTTCCCACTCATACAAAATTGCAGTTATATAACATGAATATAACATGTTACTAAAATGTTATATTCATGATATTACATGATTGTTACAGTCATGTAATAGTCCACCCAAGTAGCAAACTGACGTCACAATGACAGTAAATTTTGGTCACAAAATGACCAATTAGACATCCTAAGTTAGATCTCATGAGACCCGAAAATGTCTCGTCGATATGTCACATCCACGAGACGTCATTTTCTGACGTTTGTTGGCGGCAAAACTAAGACCAATTACAGTAATAATATAACACATATTAATGTGATATATATTATAGATAAATTTAAATAATTTAATTTATAAAATTAAAGATTTTATTTATATGGAAGATAATTTCTGTTTTATATTTTAAGCAGATAATAACAAACAATTTTTACTTATTCGGATAGAAATTGTCCGAATAAATTAAAATCGGATATTATCTGTCCGATTTTCCAAAAATCAGTTCAATATTTGAATTTCCTGGTACGGGAATCGTATCAGAAATTGAACTGATAAAAATAATTACAATGTTATTAGCCGTATTTTGCAGGCTTTATATACGCTCATGACAAGAATTTGAATACGGGTATAGATAGTGAATAGCGCGCCGTATAGCGGCAAGCAAATGAACTATAATCCCAATATTAGTTACAAAAGGACTTTATTTGGATGATCATAGGATGTTTTCAAAATTACGTCTTTGGCTAGTCTAAGAAATGAGGTCTTTTAAACGTCAATTATTAGTCACCGACATTATAGACCAAAAATAGACGTCATTATGTCGTCTTTTGACGTTACTCTGTTACTTGGGCTGTTACATTACATATTACTCCCATGTTACATAGCAGTTATATTCTGGTGTTATATTGCTTAAATAAGCGATAGTTATATAATCCCAATATAAATTAGGTATAACAACCGTTACATTACATGTTATTCCCATGTTATATAGCAGTTATATTCTGTGTTTGCTGGGCGGCGTCCCGAATGAGTCTTTTCATCGACCCGTAATTCACGTGTCCGTCGTTCCACTTTAGTTGATGATGGTTAGACGTCAACCAACACGCTCGCGATTTTTCCGCTCTCGTTAGCAGATCCCGAGATATCGGTGGGCGAAAGATGTGATGCGTCAATTCCGCGCCATTTCTTAACACGGCTACTTCTTCCGCGACAAATCTCTCGTTAACTACGAAACCTTGAAGATCGACGAAGATCGGTGTTAGCGTCGTTGTTAGCGGTACTCGAAGTGTTCGCCTCTATTATTCTCTCTTCATATTTTTTCGAATATCATCGCGCTTACACGATTCTGCGCACAACGTTGGTGAGCGGATTGTACTCTACCACTCGATCGTGAATGATAAGACAGTAAGCTGTGGTATTAGAAGGGATGTTCTCCTTGCAATCGAACTCTACGCGAACGTCCACGGTGGTGCTCTTGATCGACTCGTTCTGTCGAGAACAGTCGATGACTACGAGCGGGCCGTGGACTAAAAATTTATTTAGATTTAAGAGCGCTTCGTCATTGTCGCATCCGTAGTACGTTCTTCGAAATTTCGAGTACATATCGTACAGCACTGCGACTTTGCGCTTCTCGAAATTTAGATTTATGTCGTCGTAAGGATAAAAATCAGAATTAAGATACAGTTTGACATTAGTCAGTTTTGCAATCGTCGAATAGGGAAGGCTCCTCGGACAAAACGTTCTTCTTTCCGGACTGTAGCGCGAAGATAACGTATCGCGGTTTCTCGAGTTGCGTCGCCGCTTTGACAGCCCACGAATGTTTAGTCCTGCTCTGTAGAAGCGGAAACTCGTAGAGATCCCACGAGCGAAAAGCGACGCTCAGATATCGTCCGCTATCCAACGTGCGCAATAACCTTAATTTATTAACATCGTTTAACACTATATGAGGCATTCGCCACTATATCTTTAACAAAACGATTTTAGGCTCTTGCGTTTCGCGCGATATGATACAATTGTTATCGTTACGCGCTCGTATCAGAATAAGTTCGTGTCGCGCGTTAATCACGACACGCTTGTAATCCTCGCAAAAACCTAATAACACGTTGAGAGGTACGCAAAAATTGAAATCGTTAATCGACGAATGAGTTATCGCCGATAAGTCCCATCCGGCGTTCTTTAATATCTTGCCTTTTTCGACTGTCAGCGACGCGTAATTCTTGATCGTGCTTGTTATCCCAACGTTTCTGCTTCAATCGATCTCCACACCATCGAGCTCGTAGCGAATCTCCTCGAACATAAACGCCGCGCAATTGTTCACCAGCCTCGTCACCGACGCGATTTCCTCCCGCGCACTCGGTGACTCCTTCGACTCGAGTCTACCTTCGATGTAGAGAAAACTATCGCACGGTAACGTGTACAGATCTTGCTGTTGTATAGGAATTCGTATCTCGTCGCTATTCCCGAACGTAGTATTGGCGTAAGGATTGTACGTGTGAATTTCGATCTTGACGATACGATCGTCGAAGATCGGCTCCCTGCCGATGCTTAGAATGTCGCACATTCCGCTTTTACGAAGAAACAGTTCTCGGTACGACGAAGCCCAAAGAGCGAAGGAAAGCCGCGTTGGCGACGGTTAACCTTCCTCCCTTTTTCTTCCTCTTTTTCGCGTCTAGGGGCGACGCGATAGCGACGACGGGCGCGTTTCTCGCATTCGATCCGTTCACTACGAGCATCGCGCGCCTTTCTACCATCTTCGCCGCACGTGCAGACGAACCGTGACCTCTTCGCCACGAAAATCGATTAATCTTCCGTTCTGATCCACGACACGCACATTTATATCGGTAATAGTCCCCGCGATGATCGGGAGGTAAATGATCTGCGCCGGGATCTCCGACACTTTATATCCGGGTGGAACATTAGGCGCGAACTCGTGTATAGTATTTGTCGTTGTGATACGCTCCTGTCGTTGCACTCTACTCTAATGAGATTAATAGCCATAATATTTATCGGTTTACCGGACGCGTACCATTTATTCGATTGTAACATGCGAGACGAGAAACCCAGTAGCGATGTTATCGGGTTTTGTGAAAACTCGAAACGCGCACTTGATCTCGCTTCTCATAGTGTTATCGTTACCGCGAAGCGTTATAGAATTTTCATTCTTATCACCGTTCTCATCGTCTTCGAAATAGTCGTCGCGGTCGTCGCCGACGTTGTATATTTAATCGTCATCGCTCATTTCCGGTTCCTCGTTCCCGCGCTCTCGTCTCTCCTCTCTCACTCGTCGTTTGCGATGAATCGCGGCTCTTAGATACGCGCTTATAGCGCTTAACTCGTAAAGCCCGAATCACACTAGCGGCTCGCGGCTGCGATTGCGATTGCCTCAGCCAATCAGAAAGCACCAATTGCAAGTATGATTGGAGCGTAGCAAATCACAATCACAAACGCAATCGCAATCGCAGCCGCGAGCCGCTAGTGTGATTCGAGCTTAAGATCCCACTGGAATCGCGATAACCTCGTCGTTGTCATCGAAGTAAAATTTATTATTCGTGGAATTTACATTCGGTATCGTGTTATAAGTCTCGAAATTGGTTAAACCTAACTCGTAATCATCGTCGTTTAAATCCAGAGGCGGAAAGTAACTCGCCGCGAGAACGCTGCTTCGTCCGGAAAGAGTAAGAGTTAGCGACATGATCGACGAGAGCGGTCGAACTGCGCTCGATCGACGAACGATGGTCGATATTATAGCCTGCGATTCCTTCAATCGCCCCCCCCCCCCCGGAGAAATCGAAGACTCAATTGTCCGCAGATATTCTGATCGCGCGTTTGCTCGGAGCGACGATTGTATCGGATGTTCGCATCGCACCCGAGATAACGTGCGAGTTCGCGCGGAGAACGAAGATTGCCGAAACCGTCGTAGTAGATCGCGTCGCCCCCTTTTTTCGCATACGCCACTCAATGAGTATCCGGGCCGGATTCGTCGTCTAAATTCACGATGCCGCTTTCATCGCGGCGCGCCCGCGATGGAAACGCGTCGCGCATAAACACGCCTCTAAAGTGAGGCACGCGTGAGAGTATCGCAGCGCGATTTAACTGTTCGTTCGTCGTTACTCCGACGGATGGGAGGATCCCTAGCGTCTGTTTACGCGAAGTTTTTTTTTAGCTCTTCCTCTTCTTCTCGTCGCGTTCCGCGCTTGTACGTTGCGAGGTATAAACCACGATCCTCCATTGCGCCATCGTGACGTCGCAGTTCCTCAAATGTCGTCGCGCCGCTTTGCGATCGTTCACCGCTTTCGCGATTTCCGCCGCTCCTCCAGCCAAAGAACCGAGAGCTCCCAATAACGGCAGCAGGGGCAAAAAGCCGCCGCGTTTTGCTATCGGGAGCGTTCTTTTCCTCGTAGCGGTCGTTCTCCTCTTGCTCTTCTTTCTCTTGGTTCTCGTCGCGCCCATTCCGAGTTTCGTTTTCGATTTCATAGCTATCCATACGGCCGTCGCGGCGGCTCTCTCGCCGAGAGTCGTGTCTCTCGCCGCGACGCGCTCGCGCGCTCTCTCAGCGAGCGCGCGGTGGGCGACGTGTCGATCGGCGAGCTCGCCGCTCCGCGAGTACGCGATGTCGTGCTCGCGGCAGGCCGCGTCCAGAGAATTGATGCCTCGATCGCCTCGTGCGAGTCATTTCGCGAAACGGGTACCCGGCCCGCAAAATTGATATCCGGGTATGTGTAGTTCGAAGGGGAGCGCGTTTATCGCTCTGTTCAATAAGCCGGCGCCGCCGATATCACCGATTACACCGTACCGCCGCTTCGCGAATTGCATTCGCCGCAATCTTTAACGAGCGGCCGTCGATGTGCGTTCGTTGCCAGGGACGATTGTAATGCTCCAGACATCGACGGTAGCGCCGCACCTCCGGATCCACTCTTATATGTTCGGGCAGTTTCTCTTACAATCGTTCCACATAGCAACCGAAGTGCTTTAGCAAGATTACTTTCGGGATAAACCGCAATTGAACGGTGGTGAAATCGAGAATATCGTCACCGTCTACTAGTAGGATAAACATCTCAATTCACCGCGCGCGATTCGCTACTGCGCGATCGACGGCGATCTATTCGTATATAAATAAAAAGATCTCGCCCTGCCTCGCGCGAGTGTACCGCGCACGCGCGCGACGAGAGGAATGCGCTTCGTGCGGCAGCCGATCGCGATAAGGGTGACGAACCTCGACGATAGGGCGCGACCGTCGGAGGAAGCGCGCAGACACGGTCGTCTATTACCGAGCGCTATTCGCTGCCTCATTTGCGGTCCCTCTAGTTGCGGTAAAACGAACGCGCTGATAAGTTTGTTGAAGAGCCCGCACGGTATACGCTTCGAGAACGTTTACGTTTACTCATTGTCATTGCAGCAGCCTAAATATCAGTATTTAGAGAATTTATTGACACCGATGGAAGATATAGGTTATTTCACATTTTCCGATAACTCTGACGTTATTTCGCCTAGCGAAGCGCTCCCGAATTCTATATTCGTATTCGACGACGTAGCGTGCGACAAACAGGATACTATTAGAGAGTATTTCGCTATGAGACGACACTCGAACGTCGATTGCTTCTATCTGTGCCAAATGTATGCTAAAATACCAAAGCACTTGATTCGAGATAACGCGAATCTGTTGATTCTTTTTAAACAAGATGGTACTAATTTGCGTCACGCATACAACGATCACGTGAACACGGATATGTCGTATGAGAATTTTCACGCGCTATGTCGCGCGTGTTGGCGATACAGGTATGGTTTCCTAGTGGTCGACAAAGATAGCGCGCTTCGCGCCGGCAGATACAGACGAGGGTTTAACGACTTCGCCGTACCGTAGAGCGATCAGTCGTCGCGAATACGTCGAACGCGTCGATCGCTCTCCCTCCCGCGAGCGAGAAGAATCGATTCGTTAATCACGATGGCTGCGACGGATATCGGCGAACGAGAGAAGACGGCGAAAGAGATCGCTAGGACGCGCGCATCGATTCGTAAAAAACACAGAGCGTTAAAGACCGGCAAAATGGAGAACGAGATCGCGATGTAGAGCCGTTTCAAGCTGATCGTCGAGCTGCTGCGGCGCATCGCTGAACGCGCCGAGCGAGACGAGATCGAGCGAGACGAGATTAAATGCGAGACGATAAAGCGAGACGCCATCGACGCCTCGCCCGTAACGACGAGCGTCGAGGAAAAATGGAAGGAGGAAGAGTTGACTCCCGCTTGGAAAAAACCTAAAGTGAAACGAATACGAGCGCGACGACGATTAGACACCGTTTCTACTCCGTTAAACGAGTATCCTATCGAGAGAGATCCATTCGCGCGGGACGAAACTGAAGAGGAAGCGTTTGAACCCGAGAATCTCGAGTCGCCCTCGACGTTCGAAATGCCCGTTAGGCGAACTTCTCAAGATCGCACGGTCGGCTAGGACCGTTGGGACGAAAATACATGGGGGCTCTTCTCGGCGGAGAAGCGCCGAATGAGATCGATCACGTTTACGGAGTGTACATCAGCGCGAAAGGCGCGATGCTCGGCAATAGGCGATTCGATGTAGACGCGGATGGCTCCATACTTATAGAAGAAATTAAATACATCGGTATTCCCGGTTTGTACGAATTGATCTTTATGAAAAATCCTGATAGTCTCACATACACGGAAAAGGATAAATTAACATACAAGAGTATATTGTTAACAATGAGCGCTCATAAACGCGACCATGACGCTAGAAAACCTGTTTTAGGAAATAAGGGATACAAATACAAGTTCGTTATCGCTCCGCTTATCCACGGCAGCGGCGCGAAAAAGACGGGCGCGGGTCGCGTACCGTCGACCATGCGAGTCACGGACGATAGAATCGATTACGTTCATTAGGACGATCCGAACGAATAAGTGGATCGTCTGCGATTGCTGGACGCTTCGCGTCGAGCCGGCAACAACGCTCACGAAAACGAGATTCTATCGATAATCGAGGAGCTTCGCAAAACGGGAGCGATCGTATAAATCGAACCGTCGCATCGACGATCGTCGCAGTCGTACGCGGGTTTCGTGAGCAAATTCGGTACATCTCTAAAAAACCGCGGCTACGACGCGAGAACCGGAAGACTACGTCCGCCTATCGAGTCTCTGCGAAATTACGTGCGCGATAACGCGCTGTGTCTAAGCTCTTCCGTCGAGTACGACGCGAAAAAGCGCAAGATAAAACGTCTGGCTAAGCAAGAGGAGGACGCCGACGCGACGAGCAAAAGCTACGTTGAAGGAATCACGTCGCAATTGAGAAAAGACGCGGACGAGGCAGGGAAAGGCGTCATTCTACTATTCACGAGACTCACCCAGCTCGATAATGCTCTGGGTAAACGAATAGACGCCGCGGAAAGTTTTGTTTCCAAGATTGAAGCGCGCAACGACGTTCTGAGTAAACGGATAGACACCGTGGAAAATTCCGTTTCGAGAACAGAATCGAACACTAACGCTCTAGGTAAACGGATAGATGCTTTGGATAAACGGATCAACGCTTTAAGCGATCGGATCGATGCCGCGAAGATACGATATCGCTCAACGCGGTGGAGTCTTCGACGAAAAGCGCAAGCGACCGTAAAATACTGTTCAATCAGGGTAAAATAATACAGGAACTAACCCAAAAATCGCGCGTCGCGGCGAATTCCGCGGCGAAAATACGAGAATTGGAAAATTCAACATCGCGATTGAAGAGAGACGCGGACGAGTTATCGGGGAGAGTGAGGGAACTAGCGAAGATTCGCGAGACCGGTGGCGACGCTCGGAGCGGCGAGCCGCTCGAGAGAGAGATCCCGCCCAACGTCATTCTTGAGAGAAAAAGAAGAGAATTATGAGCGCCGAAAAATGAAGACGAGTCGAGGAACTGCATGCTCCGGCGAGAAGAAACTTTCCGCGTCGTCGCGTCGCGATACGCGGGTACGACGACCTGTGGCAGGCGGATGTGGTCGAGATGCGTCCTTACGCGAGACTCAACAAAGGCCACAACTACATACTTACCGTTATCAACGCATTAAGCAAATAGCGTGGGCCGTACCGCTTAAAAGCAAGAGCGCGAACGAGGTTACCCGAGCGTTATCTAAGATAGTGCGAGACTCTAAGCGGTGTCCGAAAAATCTGCAGACCGACAAAGGAAAGGAATTCTACAACGCCGAGGTGTGAAAATTCGCGGAAAAGCGCGAAGTGAATCATTACTCGACGTACTCGGTGATGAAGGCGTCGATCGTCGAACGATTCAATCGCACGCTCAAAAATTCTATGTGGAAGTATTTCACGCTGAGCGGAACGTACAAGTGGATCGACGAATTACCTCGACTCGTCGAGGAGTACAACACGCGAAAACATCGCACTATAGGTATGAGACCCGTCGACGTGACTCCAGCGATCGCCGATAAACTTTTAAATACGGTATACAGCAATATAAAAATCGCGGCTCCGGCGAAATTCAAAGTAGCCGATCTGGTACGCGTCAGCAAGTTTAAGACGATTTTCGAGAAAGGCTTCACATCTAACTGGACCACCGAGATTTTTCGAATAACCAAGATACAACGGACTAATCCCGTAACGTATCTGCTGAAGGATTCGCGTGGCGAACCGATCGCCGGAAGATTCTAAGAGCACGAGTTGCTGCGCGTCGACGATCCCGACGTGTATCTCGTGGAAAAGGTGCTGCGTCGAAGGGGCAACGAGGTTTACGTGAAATGGCTGGAAATGGACGAGCAGTGATGCCAGAATGGCCACGCTAGCAACACGCAACCGTAGTGGAGGGGATGACGCACACAAGCGCAAACCGCGTACGTGTGAGCTCGGCGCTTCGGCTGGCTTCGGATAGCAGAAGAGGACAGATATACTGTTTTCTGTCTCTCTCCTTCTTATCGAGCCGGCACGAAGACCGGGCGGTACACGTCACACGTCGCTTGGTCGATTCTCGATTGTCGCTTCTTGCTATGCCTTAAATGTTTTTTTCAGCCTTTTTGTATGAGATATATTATCTATTATATATCTATTATATATCTATTATATATCTATTATATATCTATTTATGATTAAGATACATATATAAATTACTTAAAGTTTTTAATCCACGTAAAAATGCATTTTAAATCGATGATTTGAAAGAAGGAATATCCGTGTGGAGACAACAAAAGGAAAAATCATACATTTGATTGTACGAGAAATGTATCGATTTCCCGACAAATGATTAAAAATAATGAGAAGTACTATAAGAAATTTTAAATATTTAAAAAATATGTCATATAATAATATTTAACTTTAGTTTCTATACATACATATTTACAATATCATTACAATACACAAACGTATATGCGGACCACATTTATACGTTTGTGTCGTTGTCAAATGATACTGAATGATGATTTTCCACACCACCTATATGAGGTACCACCAATGGCGCGTAAGATTTTTTTAACGTGGATCTTCGCCTGTAGCCATATCATACCACATTATAATATATAATATGCTCTATTGTATCTGTCATTTATAGAATATTTTTTGCACACTTGCTTTTGCAAATGTGATGTCAATTAGTGACAATAATTTTTTTACACACTTATTTTTGCAAGTGTGATGTCAATTAGTGACAATAATTTTTTTACACACTTGTTTTTGCAAGTGTGATGTCAATTAGTGACAATAATTTTTTTACACACTTGTTTTTGCAAGTGTGATGTCAATTAATGACAATAATTTTTTTACACACTTGTTTTTACAAGTGTGATATCAATTAGTGACAACAATTTTTTGGAACATTTGCTTTTACAAGTATGATGTCTATTACAGACAAAATTTGTTTTACAAACATATCATAACGCGAGGAAAGCTCTTCATTGTATTATATAAATAATAATACCCAATTATATTATTTATTTTATTTGCATATAAATAATAATGCCCAATTAAATAATATTATTTATTTTATTTTGAACGTTATTATTGCATATTAATAACCGAAGTATTAGCAATATCATTATCAGCAGCATATAGTGTTAAATTGCTCTTTTTCTTAGGACAAATAGAATATAATTTGTCTGACGACATGAGAGACAAATGGTTTTCATTTATCACCATATCTAAAACTGTTTCTTTTCTTGCTTTTAATGCTGATTTTAACACACAACTAGCGTTTATACATGCAGATGAAAGCTTATTTCTTTTTTTCGTTTTTAAATCTGATAGCAAAGAAAACATTTTTTCTGGGTCGGCATTTGAATTTGGAAGTGATCTAACAGCATTTAAAAGAGACTTCATATTGGGATATGTACGTTTTAAAATTTTTTTCCACATCTCATCAAAGTTTAATTTTGAAAGATGTGCTTTTTCTGCTGTTGTAAAATCTAGATGTAAAGTATGCCACTCTTTTTTTAAAGCATTTTCGTCAAAGCCACCGAGGGTTTGAGCAATAAAAGAAACATCATTAAATGATGTTTCTCTGTCAATACTACATAATGCTGTGTTGAATTGGAAAACTGTTAATTTACATAAAAATTTATCTTTAATGGGCAATCTTTTACTAATTTCCTCGGCAGCAGTCACGTAAAATTGTAGACAATTATCTCGAACATTTCCAATTATGTCTGCGCGTCCCTTTTTCATTAAACTTTCGAGATATTCTTCACATTCAGATCCTAAATTTATATCATTTAAAGATTTTTGGTTTTCTTTTTCAGAAAATTTAAAATCATTACATACATTTTTTACAAGCTCTGGTTTCAAAAAATGTTTGGAGATTCTTATTAAAAGTTCCAATGACTTTGGCTGCAACAAGTAAATTTTTGTTTCCACACCTTGAAAAAATGCATTAAAAGAATTTAAAAAATTTTAAATATGCTTTAAAAATAACAAATATGCTTTTACATCCGGATTTTCCATCACAGATAATAAATTGTCTCCTGATTTAGATTGCGAGGAGTTTTCAAAAAAAATAGCAAATTATATTAATAGTAGTCCTAAACGTGCTGCTATCTATGAAGAATTTACCAAATGTTTTCAGGAAACAAACCATAAAATTTTAAGATTATCCACTACACGATGGCTATCTCACCATTCATGTGTTGTGAGACTTCTTGATTTTTGGGATACTACGAAGCTTTTTTTGACTGAAATGGTTATAAGTGAAAAATCTAAATCAGGAGACAATTTATTATCTGTGATGGAAAATCCGGATGTAAAAGCATATTTGTTATTTTTAAAGCATATTTAAAATTTTTTTAATTTTTTTAATGCATTTTTTCAAGCTGTGGAAACAAGAATTCACTTGTTGCAGCCAAAGTCATTGGAATTTTTAATAAGAATCTCCAAACATTTTTTGAAACCAGAGCTTGTAAAAAATGTATGTAATGATTTTAAATTTTCTGAAAAAGAAAACCAAAAATCTTTAAATGATATAAATTTAGGATCTGAATGTGAAGAATATCTCGAAAGTTTAATGAAAAAGGGACGCGCAGACATAATTGGAAATGTTCGAGATAATTGTCTACAATTTTACGTGACTGCTGCCGAGGAAATTAGTAAAAGATTGCCCATTAAAGATAAATTTTTATGTAAATTAACAGTTTTCCAATTCAACACAGCATTATGTAGTATTGACAGAGAAACATCATTTAATGATGTTTCTTTTATTGCTCAAACCCTCGGTGGCTTTGATGAAAATGCTTTAAAAAAAGAGTGGCATACTTTACATCTAGATTTTACAACAGCAGAAAAAGAACATCTTTCAAAATTAAACTTTGATGAGATGTGGAAAAAAATTTTAAAACGTACATATCCCAATATGAAGTCTCTTTTAAATGCTGTTAGATCACTTCCAAATTCAAATGGCGACCCAGAAAGAATGTTTTCTTTGCTATCAGATTTAAAAACGAAAAAAAGAAATAAGCTTTCATCTGCATGTATAAACGCTAGTTGTGTGTTAAAATCAGCATTAAAAGCAAGAAAAGAAACAGTTTTAGATATGATGATAAATGAAAACCATTTGTCTCTCATGTCGTCAGACAAATTATATTCTATTTGTCCTAAGAAAAAGAGCAGTTTAACACTATATGCTGCTGATAATGATATTGCTAATACTTCGGTTATTAATATGCAATAATAACGTACAAAATAAAATAAATAATATTATTTAATTGGGCATTATTATTTATATGCAAATAAAATAAATAATATAATTGGGTATTATTATTTATATAATACAATGAAGAGCTTTCCTCGCGTTATGATATGTTTGTAAAACAAATTTTGTCTGTAATAGACATCATACTTGTAAAAGCAAATGTTCCAAAAAATTGTTGTCACTAATTGATATCACACTTGCAAAAACAAGTGTGAAAAAATTATTGTCACTAATTGATATCACACTTGCAAAAATAAGTGTGTAAAAAAATTATTGTCACTAATTGACATCACATTTGCAAAAGCAAGTGTGCAAAAAATATTCTATAAATGACAGATACAATAGAGCATATTATATATTATAATGTGGTATGATATGGCTACAGGCGAAGATCCACGTTAAAAAAATCTTACGCGCCATTGGTGGTACCTCAGATAGGTGGTGTGGAAAATCATCATTCAGTATCGTTTGACAACGACACAAACGTATAAATGTGGTCCGTATATACGTTTGTGTATTGTAATGATATTGTAAATATGTATGTATAGAAACTAAAGTTAAATATTATTATATGACATATTTTTTAAATATTTAAAATTTCTTATAGTACTTCTCATTATTTTTAATCATTTGTCGGAAAATCGATACATTTCTCGTACAATCAAATGTATGATTTTTCCTTTTGTTGTCTCCACACGGATATTCCTTCTTTCAAATCATCGATTTAAAATGCATTTTTACGTGGATTAAAAACTTTAAGTAATTTATATATGTATCTTAATCATAAATAGATATATAATAGATATATAATAGATATATAATAGATATATAATAGATAATATATCTCATACAAAAAGGCTGAAAAAAACATTTAAGGCATAGCAAGAAGCGACAATCGAGAATCGACCAAGCGACGTGTGACGTGTACCGCCCGGTCTTCGTGCCGGCTCGATAAGAAGGAGAGAGACAGAAAACAGTATATCTGTCCTCTTCTGCTATCCGAAGCCAGCCGAAGCGCCGAGCTCACACGTACGCAGTTTGCACTTGTGTGCGTCATCCCCTCCACTACGGTTGCGTGTTGCTAGCGTGGCCATTCTGGCATCACTGTGGACGAATCGCACAATTCTTGGATAAATAAAACGGCTGTATTATGATAAAAATGTATTTTTATTAAATAAAACTATATATATTAAATAAAATTATTCGTTAGAAAAATAAAAATTATCACGAACTTTTCGCGTTCCATACGGGTTCTCTCTCGCGCTCCATACGGGTTCTCTCTCGCGCTCCATACAGATTCTTTCTCGCGCCGCTACGCGGCCGCCACGTCCTGCGTTTTCTCTTTCGCGCTTTAAACGGACTCTTTCTCACGCTCTATATGAATTCTTCATCGCGCCGCTACGCGAACGTCATATCTCGCGTTAACCTTTTTTCGCGTTGCTCCATATAAAATGCTTCCGAGAACGTAATAAAGAGATCGTGAAAATGTCCGCTCTGTTCTATTTGCAACAAATCTTGACGCAAATTGGGTAAACTACTCTAACCACGATAAATCTTGGTTGGAGTAGCTTGCATAACTTGCGTCAAGATTTGACGCACATTGGACAGAATGGAGGTTTTCCACGATTTTTTATATTGCGAAAATACTCGTAAAAACTCGCGCGAGTCCGTCCTTCTCGCGTTCCATACGGGTTCTCTCTCGCGCTCCATACAGATTCTTTCTCGCGCCGCTACGCGGCCGCCACGTCCTGCGTTTTTTCTTTCGCGCTTTATACGGACTCTTTCTCACGCTCTATATGAATTCTTTTATCACACTGCTACGCGAACATCGTATCTCGCGTTAACCTTTTTTCACGTTATTCGATATAAAATGCTTCCGAGAGCATAATAAAGAGATTGTGGTAATTTCCAGGCTGTTCTATTTTTAATAAGTCTCGATGCAGATTTGGCAAACTGCTCTAGCCCGAGATTTGCAAATAAATCTTGAGCGATGTTCGAAGCCGAACGCAGTATAATCAACTAAGAGCAATTAGCCGCGATAATGATCGCTACTATAAAGCGCGGATTAATCGCGTTCGAAATTTGGCGCGTCGGCAGCCATCTCGCGCGTCGCGCGGCGCGCGACAAATAGGAGCGCGCTCCAACAGCGGCGCTACGCGAATCGCGCCAGGCCCGCGGCATCGCTCGTGCCTATCGATGCGGGCCACGCAGCGGTCACCCGGGAGAGCCTAAAACGACAAACAAATTGCAATAACAACGTTCAATTTAAACTAATCATCGCAAACAACAACCGGCGCGATCTTACGAGACAAACACGTAGAAAATTTTAGAATACAAAAAGGACGTTTGTATAAAAGCTCTCTCGAGGAACCGCCGGGCGCACTCGATCTAATATACTTGATGAGACAGTGTGTGATTATCTTCTTTTCGGAAACGCTCGCGAAAGTAAAAGTAGCTCGTTTTTCTTTAAGACCATCGCTCGTGATCAGCGAATTCAATCGTTACCGAGAATATTCATCGCTTGTGAATATCACTCTCGCGATCTCTCCGTCGCTAAGTATTCGTCGCTCGCGAATATTAGAGCCGAGATCGTCCCGTCGCTCGCGGATTCAAATTTCGTGATCGGTCGCTAGCCGAAGCGAAACGAGAGTTAATTTAACGAAGTAATTTAATCGTTACGAACTTGTACATATATTTATTGCTTTAAATATAGACTGACTAAGTTGAAGTAACATTGCGTGTCTCGAGTCTTTTTGTTCCTCGCGCTCACGTTCAATCGCGCACATAAATCTGGTCCTTCGAGCCGGATTCCTCGCAACCGGCATCCGCTGAGTGCGTATTGAAATTCGAGGTGAGTGGCTCCTGTACTTCCTGGAAAAGGAACGAACGGGACCTGAAAAGAAAACATGGAAGCGTTAATTCTAACGCAACACGAGCTCTGCAGTTGTATCGCTCGCACGTACGACAATCTAAAAAAGGCAGGACAAGCCAAAATCAATAAGGGGCTTGTAGCCACCACGCTCAAGCTACTGGACTCTAAATGGGCTAAGTTTGAGGAGCAGCATGAGCTACTGG
This sequence comes from Formica selysi, assembly GCA_009859135.1. NCBI lineage: Eukaryota > Metazoa > Arthropoda > Insecta > Hymenoptera > Formicidae > Formica > Formica selysi. The sequence continues at coordinate 613,724 of WHNR01000028.1, read as the reverse complement.
TCGCCGAGTATGGAGCTGAGGTCAGGAAACACGAGTACGTGACAAAGGACGTTCTGGGGCAGGCTGAGGAAGTTTATGTTTTCCAACGTGCGGCGGTTCTTGAGCTGGAGGAGGCGCTCACGAAGCCAGCATCACCAAAGTCTCCGGCGGGGCCTTCCGGGAACAATCCCCGATTCGCCTCCCGCACGACGCTACCAAGGATCCAGCTTCCCAACTTCTCCGGGAGATACGAGGACTGGCCGGCGTTCCGAGACCTCTTCCTGTCAATCATCGGCAAGGAGACGTCGATAGCGCAGGTTGAAAAACTGCACTACTTGAAAACTTGCTTAAAGGGGGAGGCAGAATTACTCATACGCAACATTTCCACAACGGGCGAGAATTATGAGAGCGAGATGTTGACCTCCTATTATGAAAACAAACGCCTGCTAGTGCGCGCCTATATCGCCAACTTCATCTCGCTTCAGAAGATGAAGGGCGAATCCCCGTCCGAGCTCAGGAAAATCTTCCATTGCATAAAGTCTACTGTTAGCTCGCTTGAAAACATCGGCCGGCCGATCGACTGCAGCGAGGACTTGTTCGTGTACTTAGCCGTCGAACTTCTCGACTCGCGGTCGCGCCGCGAATGGGAGAACTAAATAAGCGACACGAAGGAGCCTCCGTCGTTCGACACTCTTGAGCTGTTCCTAGATAGACGGCTGCAAGCCCTGGAATCGATGCAGCCGATAAAAGCCGACGGCCCCGCTTACAAGCAAGGGTCCAGCACGCCAAGATCCACTCGAAGCCACCTCGCCCGCAAACAAGAGAGCAAACCTGAGGTCAAACGAGGTCGCTGCGCGCTGTGCCAGAGATCACTTCTTGATGCTCTGCGAGGAGTACAAGAAGAAGACGGCCCAAGAACGGAAGCGAATTGTCGAGGAGGGTAGATTGTGCCTGAACTGTCTCGGCCGGCACCAAGTGGGCGAGTGCGCTTCAAAAAGGACGTGTTCCGTGTGTGACGCGCGTCACCACTCGTCGCTGCATGACGCCTGTCGCGTTAATGCCGTCGCGAAATCGTCGCTCGTCTCGCAAGGACCTTCCGACCGACCGGTCACCGTGCTACTCGCGACCGCTCGCGTTCTCGTGGCTGACCGTCACGGCATACAACATCGGGCGCGCGCTTTCGTCGACCAGGGCTCGGAGTCGTCGATCATCTCCGAGCGCCTCGCACAAAGATTAAAACTGCCGCGCTCACCCGTCTCGGTTACTGTCTTCGGTGTTGGGGGGCAGAAGTCCGGTACTGCCAAGGGTCGCGTCGTACTCGCGCTGTCACCTCGACGCGGGGGAGCAGCGATGTCCGTCGGCGCCCTCGTACTCCCGCGGCTCACCGTCTACGCCGGCGGTTTTGATTCCAGAGCGATGACTTGGCCTTGAGCTGGCCGATCCGGAATACAGCGCCGCTGATCAGGTCGACATCCTTCTTGGAGCCGACGTCCACGCTGCCATCCTCCGCCAGGGCCTACGGAGAGGAGAGCGCCGCGAACCTGTAGCTCAGAATACGACGCTGGGGCAGTGATGCCAGAATTGAGACGCGAGCAACATGCAACCGAGGTGGAGGGGATAACACACACAAGCGCAAACCGCGTACGTGTGAGCTCGGTGCTTCGGCTAGCTTCGGATAGCAGAAGAGGACAGATATACTGTTTTCTGTCTCTCTTCTTCCTATCGAGCCGGCAACTATAGCGACGGGCGTACGGCGTACGGGCGACGACGACGGGCGATGTTGCTCGCTTCTTGATTCTTGATATACATGAGCGTTAAATGTTTTTTTTTTACAGCCTTTTCATGTCATATAATAAATGTTTTTTCCAACTTTCCTTCTTACATTATATATTAAATGATTTCTCACGCTTTCGATATTATATATTTATATTAGAGTTATAAGAGAAAATGCATTATTACATTAAAACAATATTGCTTTAATTAATTTTTTTTTGTTTAGGTATACTGCATATAAAAGTATTCGAGTAAAATACTCGAAGATTGAACATTATATTAAACATTTCATATTCTATATACTGAGAAAAAAAATAATTTGATAGTAAAAAATTTTATTTTGTTCGAGAAAACTATTTATTCGGTGAATTTTAATAACGTTTTTGTTTATATTTAAATCTTTAAGAGGATGCCGGAGCGACGGGCAAACTCCGACGGGTTAGCGCCCTCATCTAAACGTAACTAAAAGTGTCGGTATATTACCAACGCTTTATAGTTACATTACCGATATCATTATGTAGAGTAATTGTCAAGGATATGTGCATACTTTGGAAAGAGCAATAAAATACAAGCTTTTCGCATTGTGTTAAATATGTAGAGACAGAAAATGTGTTGGATTTCCACTCTATTTCTGTTCTATCGTCTCGTAGAAGCAACGACTTTACACAGATATCTGTTTGTGTCGCGTACATATTTTGAATACAAATCTATAATATTGCTCATATTATCTCTTTTGATTTTATCATAATGTAGATATATACATATATACATCATATAGATGTAACATATATATATATATATATATATATATATATATATATATATATATATGTTACATCTATGTTATATGGCATATATATATATATGATACATATACCCAGCAAACATCGAATATATCTGCTATATAACATAGATGTAACATGTGCACTTATTATGTACATGTTATATGTGTATAACAATCATATCTTGGTTTGCTGGGTTACAATTTATGCAGTACAGTTCGAGAAAATTGAACTAAAATATATTATATATGGATGTAAATATATTATACATATAATTTTGAATACGATGATAAATCTTTATCATCGACAGTATATCGGTATAATCGATATGATTGAGGACTAATGAGTAATATATAAACTTCTTCACTATAAATGTGAATGTTCATATATTCTTATGACATAAGTATGCACATATTAAAATTTACATTTATATAAATATTAATATAAATATTTATAAATGCAAACACATAAATTCTTTGTCCGCAAAACATTGCAACAAAATTTTATGATTGTTACAATATTTTGGATATTTATACTATAGAAAGGGCTCCTCCATCGCCCATTTTCGTGAGAACGCAACCAAAATATTTTATTTATTATTTTCATATCTGCGATTATAATTTGCAAGCGAGATTGAGACATCTTTTTTCTGGCCAATATTGTTACGAGTATCAGGATAGATTTTTTTAAATCATAATTTCTTATCATTTTAAAAAAGACAGCAGTTTATTGCTTGCTATAATATTACAAGACCGTTTCCTCATACTCTTTACATCCTTGGAGTATTTTTTCTCATAAGGATTGCCTCCTAATAACGAAGATGTATATATTTTTTCTCTTTAGCTACCAATTTGTATATACACAGCCTGATAGACTATTATATACGCGAAATTTGGTGCCATCAAAAAAAGAAAAAATACATCGCCAGTAATCACAATAATAATTCCTTCCAATAATTTGTAAGCTTTTATTACTATATATGATTGGTTGCAATCATATGAAGGAATACAAGATATTGCACACTTAGTCTTTCAAAAACGGAAGTTTCTTTAAATTTCTTCTGGAATAACTGTTTTTTAATAACCAGAATATTCATGCACAACCGCATATGATATGAAATATTTTCTAAGGCAACCAGCACACGAATAAAAATCGCCTCTGGGATAAAATATTTTTTTAATAACCAGAGCGCACATGCAAACCGTTTCTGGAATAAAATATTTTTTAAAACAACCAGCACATGAATAAAAATCGCCTCTGGGATAAAATATTTTTTTAATAACCAGAGCGCACATGCAAACCGCTTCTGGAATAAAATATTTTTTAAACCAACCAGCACACGAATAAAAATCGCCTCTGGGACAAAATGTTATTTTTTTAATAACCAGAGCACACATTCAAATCGCATCTAGTGTGAAATATTTCTTAAAACAACGAGCTCACGATTAAAAATCGCCTCTGGAATAAAATGTTATTTTTTTCATAACCAGAGCGCACATGCAAAACGTTTTTGGTGGGAAATATTTCGTTCGACAACCAGTTCACGAATTGATCGCTTCTGGGATATATTCTTCAACCAAAGCGCACATGCAAAACGCATTTGGTGGGAAATATTTCTTTCGACAACCAATTTACGAATTGAACGCTTCTGGGATACATTCTTCAACCAAAGCGTACATGCAAAACGTTTTTGGTGGGAAATATTTCGTTCGACAACCAGTTCACGAATTGATCGCTTCTGGGATATATTCTTCAACCAAAGCGCACATGCAAAACGCATTTGGTGGGAAATATTTCTTTCGACAACCAATTTACGAATTGAACGCTTCTGGGATACATTCTTCAAACAAAACGTACATGCAAAACGTTTTTGGTGGGAAATATTTCGTTCGACAACCAGTTCACGAATTGATCGCTTCTGGGATATATTCTTCCACCAAAGCGCACATGCAAAACGCATTTGGTGGGAAATATTTCTTTCGACAACCAATTTACGAATTGATCGCTTCTGGGATACATTCTTCAACCAAAGCGTACATGCAAAACGTTTTTGGTGGGAAATATTTCGTTCGACAACCAGTTCACGAATTGATCGCTTCTGGGATACATTCTTCAACCAAAGCGTACATGCAAAACGTTTTTGGTGGGAAATATTTCTTTCAACAACCAGCTCACGAATTGATCGCCTCTGGCTAACTAACTACTGTGACACACCTACTATTGCAAAATAAATATAATCAATTTTCAGTGAAATATACAAATAAGCAAGAGATTAATGATATTTTAATAAATTTAAAGTTACTATTACATATACACAAACATATACACACAGATAGTATATAACACACATATAGTATGCTCGGATAAGAAAGAGATGGACAGAGAAGAATGGGCAAAGAGAGAAAGAAGATATGAGTGTAACTGAGCAAGTGTGTACAAATGCCAAAAGTAAGAAAAAAAAGGAAATAGTTATATCTTTCTCCGTAGCAATACTTTATGCTCACTAATGTTTAGTGACTGATGTGAATTATCAATCGATATATCGTTTTACAGCCATTCCCTCGCTTACTAATTCCTATTCTCTCTCTCTCTCTCTCTCTCTCTCTCTCTCTCTCTCTCTCTCTCTCTCTCTTCCTCTTTCTTTTTTTGCCCATATCTGTCCATTTATTTATAACAAAAATACTATATGAGTATTAAATACTATGTGCATCATATATAATGTGTATGTTTATGTGTACAGAGTAGTCATTCTAAATTCTATTTGAAGATCAATTTTATGTTATAATTTTTTATACAAAAGTCTTTATGTTGTTTTCTATTTAGGAATTGTTTTAAAGATATAATTAAAAAAAAAAGATTTGGAATATTATATTTTTATATAATATTACATTATCATATTTATATCTTTGTGTAGACTGCACGGAAATAAAATTAAATAATATCTAGCAACATATTAGTATATAGTATACATTAAAACAATTCCTTCTAAAATTATGGTATATAAATATACTAATCTTTTGACCCTTATTCTTTTTAAAGAAAGTCTGCGGGCAAAGAGGGGCAAGTATCTCTCGAAAATTTTCGAATATTTTTGTCCCATTATGTGGACACTATTAAAACCACACTATAAAAACACAACACTCGTTTTTTAAATTCAACGCGTTATAACGCGTTATAACAGTTGAGCGTACTTTTGCGGTAATCTCTTGTTACGCGTATGTACACAACACGCGCGACTGAGACTGAGTATCTGCCGCGCACTGATATGATCGCGTGTGCCTGCCTGCATGTGTGTGTGCATGGTACAGTCGACTTATTCCCCGATACATACATATATACTTACATACATGCATGCTACAAATATCGCGTAATAATGAAAACAAATGCGCATCTTTATAAACAAATATTCTCTAACCAAATAAGAAAATTATTTTCATATTGATTAAAATTAATTCGATACATAAAACCATTATTTATAAATATTTTACGACAAAAATTAAATTTCTAAATTTTTGCTTTGGAAAAAGTTTATTTTCTATAAATATAGGCAAGCTTATATAAATATGCAAATGTTTGGTAACATAAGAGAATAAAATATATCAAATTTTCTTTTCTTATTTATAAATTACTAAATATAACTATAAATAATAATAAATTGTCATAAAGATTATATGTATATATATATATATATATATATATATATATCATGCTCCTCGCATATTCGTTTACACGTTCATTCACGCTGCTCTCTCTCTCTCTCTCTCTCTCTCTCTCTCTCTCTCTCTCTCTCTCTCTCTCTCTCTCTCTTTCTCTTTCTCTGTTCGTTCTTTATTGTATTCTTTCTTTCTTATTATTATATTCTCTTATTTATTCGACTTTTATTCTTTTTATTCTAGTCTTCCTACATAATAATAATTATTAATTTAATCATTAATTTATTCATCTTTGTTTTATAGAGTATAAATGAGATATTGTGTATCTTATAAATAGAAAAAGTATTTAATTATGTGTATTTTTGTATATACATGTGTTGTATTTAATTATAGTTAAATAGAAAAAAAAATAACTTATGTTGTGTATCTCATTTATAAAATATAAATAAATAAATAAATTTATTTATTTTCATGTAGGGAGACGAGAATTGAAAGAATAAAAGTTGAGCAAATAAAAGAATATAATAATGGAAATAAAAGAATACAATAATGAACGAGCAGAGAAAGGGAGAGAGAGAACGAATGAGGAGCAAGCGAGATAGCTAACATGAAAGACTTCCGAAGTTTCGCTCGCGAGGCTCGCTTTATCTATAATCTCTCGCGTTATATATCGTTACTGTAAAATTTTTGTTTTTCGCGCTTATTGATCCGAAAATAATTACAATGGATTAATGATATTTTACCGATTAAAATGATACCAAACACGATATAAATCGGATAATTTTTGATCAATTATGTAATTAAAATTATGATTACTTATTTCATTAAAAATAACCCGATTTATGTCATATTTAGTGTCATTTTAATCGCAAAAATGTTATTAATCCATTACAATTATTTTCAGATATATAAAATGCGAAATACAGAGATTTTATTTTCTATAATAAGATGACATATATACGTCAAAGATTACAGATAAAGAGAGCCTGACGAGCGAGACTTCGGAACTCTTTGATGTTTGTCATCTCGCTTGCTCCTTCATTCTTTCTTGCTCTCGCTTTTGTCGATTCTTCAGCATCGGGGATCTTTCCTTATGTACAAAATATAAACATTTTATAAAATAAAAACTGAAACTTACATTTTGGATTTTATTAGTATGAATATAACTATAATGGATTAATAAGATTCTTGCGATTAAAATGATACCATACATGACATAAATTGAATTATTTTTAATCAATTATGTAATTATGATTACTTATTTCAGTAAAAATTATATGATTTATGTCGTGTTTAATATCATTTTTATCGCAAGAATCTCATTAATCCATTATAATTATATTCATACTAATAAAATCCAAAATGTAAGTTTCAGTTTTTATTTTATAAAATGTTTATATTTTGTACATAAGGAAAGATCCCCGATGCTGAAGAATCGACAAAAGCGAGAGCAAGAAAGAATGAAGGAGCAAGCGAGATGACAAACATCAAAGAGTTCCGAAGTCTCGCTCGCCAGGCTCCCTTTATCTGTAATCTTTGACGTATATATGTCATCTTATTATATAAAATAAAATCTCTGTATTTCGCATTTTATATATTTGAAAATAATTGTAATGGATTAATAACATTTTTGCGATTAAAATGACACTAAATATGACATAAATCGGATTATTTTTAATGAAATAAGTAATCATAATTTTAATTACATAATTGATTAAAAATTATCCGATTTATATCGTGTTTGGTATCATTTTAATCGGTAAAATATCATTAATTCATTGTAATTATTTTCGGATCAATAAGCGCGAAAAACAAAAATTTTACAGTTACAATATATAACGCGAGAGATTATAGATAAAGCGAGCCTCGCGAGCGAAATTTCGGAAATCTTTCATGTTAGCTATCTCGCTTGCTCCTCATTCGCTCTCTCTCTCTCTCTCTCTCTCTCTCTCTCTTTCTCTGCTCGTTCATTATTGTATTCTTTTATTCTCATTATTATATTCTTTTATTTGCTCAACTTTTATTCTTTCTATTCTCGTTTCCCTACATGAAAATAAATAAATTTATTTATTTATTTATATTTTATAAAGCATAAATGAGATACACAACAATAAGTTATTTTCTTTTTCTATTTAACTATAATTAAATACAACACATGTACATACAAAAATACACATAATTAAATACTTTTTCTATTTATAAGATACACAATATCTCATTTATACTCTATAAAATAAAGATGAATAAATTAATGATTAAATTAATAATTATTATTATGTAGGAAGACGAGAATAAAAAGAATAAAAGTCGAATAAATAAGAGAATATAATAATGGGAAAGAAAGAATACAATAAAGAACGAACAGAAGAAGAGAGAGAGAGAGAGAGAGAGAGAGAGAGAGAGAGAGAGAGAGAGAAAGAGAGAAAAGCGCGAGTGAACGCGTCAGTGAATATGCGAGGAGCATGAAGCTAAGCGATACGTAGCACATAGGGAGCGAGCGATTAAAAAGAGACGGAGCGTATGATCGAGAGAGAAAAGATACTGCAATAATGTTAGTGCGTACATGTATATTACTCTCACACGTATGAAAGAGACAAAGGTAGTACGATTATGTCTGTCCTTGTCATGTAAGATTGCAGCTCCGTCTATCGCGACATCACGCAACTAATCTACTGCTCTGTTTTACTCTTGAGCCTCGATCTTGCACACACACATATGCACGAAAATGTAGGATTGTAAAATCTTTTTTGTAAAGCTTCTAAACTCACTTCTCTAAGCTCACTTATACTCTTTGATGAAATGCCGAGTGCGAGGTTTACTGATTAGGCACGTACAGATTACAAATTTGTTATATTAAGTAAATGTGACGGCAGAAGCCGATAACAAAACTGTAATTTTCTCATTTTTTTTAACTTTTCATATGAAATGTTAAACTCCGCACTCCGTTATTATGTGTACCTTAATTGTGGAAAAGGATTTGTTGATATCTTTAATCAACAAAAAGATTCTGCAAGCCTACTAATATTCGCGTTCTGTCGGTAATCCGGCATCCTCTTAAGTTTCTTAAGTAAAATATATTTATTTAGTAAATATAATAAATATTAAATATATTTTTCTTATCAAAAACAACATCTAGATCATTAAAAAATATTATTTAAATGAAAAGAAATTATACAAAGATAAAAAATGAATATTGCTAGAACAAATCAAATAATTTTTGTTAATAATATACTGAAAGAATAAATATATATATATTATGCCAGCACTTTTATATATTTAAATAAAAAAATATGTATTAATTAAAGCAGTATTGTTTTAATGTAATAATGTATTTTCTTATAACTCTGATATAAATATATAGTATCAAAAGGCTGTAAATATATTTTTAAATTGGAGAAATAATATTTGCAATTGTAAATATATTTACAAAGCATTGGGATTTAACTCAATAAAATAAATAATAAATTTTGGAAATAGTTACAAATTTCATTTATACAACTCGAGATATATAATTTATATGAGAATTAAACTCCTACTTTTTGTGCTTCAAACAAACAGTTTACAAATATTTATCGTGCTGAATTCAATCAGTTTAATATTCTGAATCTTGTGTTGGGCTTATATCAGATATAATCAGAAATTAAACTGATTGAACACTACTACGCTTTAAATCTTATATTACTAGCCAAACTTTATATCCATTTGTAAGAATGCGAGAAAATACATCATCTAACGAAGAAATTAGTAAATCGCTCACATATTTAAATGAAATGAATTGATTTTTAATAACAAAAAATCTAATTGTCTAAAATACATATTTGATTAAATATTATATATTGATTAGTATTATGTATTTAGGATGGCTTTACATAATGAAATGTGCTTTTCCACACCACCCATTGGGGTATCACCAATGCCGCGTTCGGTTTTTTAAAGTGGACCTTCGTCTGGAGCCCTATTATACCACTGTATGTTATATATTATATTGTATCTTTCATTTACAAGTGTGATGTCTTTTATAGACAAGATATTTTTTACACACTTGTTTTTTACAAGTGTGATGTCTTTTACAGACAAGATATTTTTTACACACTTGTATTTTAAAAATGTGATGTTTTTTACAGACAAGATATATATTACATACTTGTTTTTTACAAGTGTGATGACTTTTAAAGACAAGATACTTTTTATTTTATTTTCAACATTATTATTACATATCATTAACCGATGACGGACCAGCAATGTCATCAATGTCAGCAGCATATAATGTAAGACTGTTCATTTTCTTAGGACAAGTAGAATATAATTTTTCCGATGACATGAGAGATAAATGCTTTTCATTAATCTCCATGTCTAGAACAGTCTGTTTTCTCGTTTTTAGTGTTGATTTTAATACACAAATAGCATTTATACACGCGGGCGAAAGTTTATTTCGTTTTTTTGTTTTTATATCAGATAGAAAAAAGAGTGGCATGCTTTACATTTCGATTTTACAATAGCAGAAAAAGAACATTTTTCTAAATTAAACTTTGATGAGATGTGGAAAGAAATTTTAAAACGTGAATATCTCAACCTGAAATCTCTTTTGAATGCTATAAGATCACTTCCAAATTCAAATGCTGACCCAGAAAGAATGTTTTTTTTTCTATCTGATATAAAAACAAAAAAACGAAATAAACTTTCGCCCGCGTGTATAAATGCTATTTGTGTATTAAAATCAGCACTAAAAACGAGAAAACAAACTGTTCTAGACATGGAGATTAATGAAAAGCATTTATCTCTCATGTCATCGGAAAAATTATATTCTACTTGTCCTAAGAAAATGAACAGTCTTACATTATATGCTGCTGACATTGATGACATTGCTGGTCCGTCATCGGTTAATGATATGTAATAATAATGTTGAAAATAAAATAAAAAGTATCTTGTCTTTAAAAGACATCACACTTGTAAAAAACAAGTATGTAATATATATCTTGTCTGTAAAAAACATCACATTTTTAAAATACAAGTGTGTAAAAAATATCTTGTCTGTAAAAGACATCACACTTGTAAAAAACAAGTGTGTAAAAAATATCTTGTCTGTAAAAGACATCACATTTTTAAAAAACAAGTGTGTAAAAAATATCTTGTCTATAAAAGACATCACACTTGTAAATAAAAGATACAATATAATATATAACATACAGTGGTATAATAGGGTTCCAGGCAAAGGTCCACTTTAAAAAACCGAACGCGCCATTGGTGATACCCAATGGGTGGTGTGGAAAAGCACATTTCATTATGTAAAGCCATCCTAAATACATAATACTAATCAATATATAATATTTAATCAAATATGTATTTTAGACAATTAGATTTTTTGTTATTAAAAATCAATTCATTTAATTTAAATATGTGAGCGATTTACTAATTTCTTCGTTAGATGATGTATTTTCTCGCATTTTTACAAATGAATATAAAGTCTGCAAGGTTTGGCTAGTAATATAAGATTTAAAGCGTAGTAGTGTTCAATCAGTTTAATTTCTGATTATATCTGATATAAGCCCAACACAAGATTCAGAATATTAGACTGATTGAATTCAGCACGATAAATATTTGTAAACTGTTTGTTTGAAGCACAAAAAGTAGGAGTTTAATTCTCATATAAATTATATATGTCGAGTTGTATAAATGAAATTTGTAACTATTTCCAAAATTTATTATTTATTTTATTAAGTTAAACCCCAATGCTTTGTAAATATATTTACAATTGCAAATATTATTTCTCCAATTTAAAAATATATTTACAACCTTTTGATACTATATATTTATACCAGAGTAATAAGAAAATACATTATTACATTAAAACAATACTGCTTTAATTAATACATATTTTTTTATTTAAATATATAAAAGTGCTGGCATAATATATATATTTTTATTCTTTCAGTATATTATTAACAAAAATTATTTGATTTGTTCTAACAATATTCATTTTTTATCTTTGTATAATTTCTTTTCATTTAAATAATATTTTTTAATAATCTAGATATTGTTTTTGATAAGAAAAATATATTTAATATTTATTATATTTACTAAATAAATATATTATACTTAAGAAACTTAAAGATTTAACAATAAACAAAAACGTTATTAAAATTCACCGAATAAATAGTTTTCTCGAATAAAATAAAATTTTTTACTATCAAATTATTTTTTTTCTCGGTATGTAGAATATGAAATGTTTAATATAATGTTCAATCTTCGAGTATTTTACTCGAATACTTTTATATGCAGTAGACATAAATTAAAAAAAAATTAAAGCAGATATTGTCTTAATATAATAATGCATTCTCTCTTATAACTCTGATATAAATATATATTATCAAAAGCGTAAAAAATTATTTAATTTAAAACATATTAAAGAAGAAGGTTGAAAGAAAATATTTAATATATAACACATTAATAGGCTGTAAAAAGAATATTTAACGCTGTCATGCATCAAGAATCGAGAAACGAACAACATCGCCCGTCGCCCGTCGCTCGTCGCCCGTCGCCCGTATCGTTACCGGCTCGGTAGGAAGGAGAGAGACAGAAAACAGTACATCTGTCCTCTTCTGTTATCCGAAGCTAGCCGAAGCGCCGAGCTCACACGTACGCTGTTTGCGCTTGTGTGTGTTATCCCCTCCACCTCGGTTGCATGTTGCTCGCGTCTCAATTCTGGCATCACTGCGCTGGGGTGGATATTGTCGGGAGCAATCAGCGACACTACCTCCACACTACTAACGCATACCCACCAGTGCCGGCTTTCGGACGACCTCTCGGGAGTGGTGCGCCGCTTCTGGGAGCAGGAAGACATGCCAATGACCGCCGCCACCACCTCCAAGGATGACCAGGAGTGCGAGGAGCACTTCAGGAGCACGCATTCTCGGGGGCCCGACGGACGCTACACTGTGCGCCTCCCAGTGGTCGAGCCGCTGCCGGGGGAGCGTCCCGTTTGATCACGTTGATATTTACCACGGTTCCGATTGACCACGGTCCCGATTAACCACGGTTCAAATTGACCACGGACCCGATTGACCACGGTCCCGATTGACCACGGTCCCGATTGACCACGTTTATATTGACCACGTTAATATTGACCACGTTAATATTGACCACGGTCCCGATTGACCACGTTAATATTGACCACGGTCCCGATTGACCACGTTAATATTGACCACGTTAATATTGACCACGGTCCCGATTGACCATGTTAATATTGACCACGGTCCCGATTGACCACGTTGATATTGACCACGTTGATATTGACCACGTTAATATTGACCATGTTAATATTGACCACGGATCAATACATGTCGTTACTAGGGCATGTACTTTGCAAGTTGTAAAGCGAGGTCCATTGTGCCTGACTGGCGGAGGGGGTGCGGGAGGGGGGCCGAAGGACCTTGCAACCCCCCGCATGTGTGTGTGTGTGTGTGTGTGTGTTACATGGTTTTTCAATCGGGTCCGTTGTCAATATAAACGTGATTAATCGGGACCGTGGTCAATATTAACATGGTCAATATTAACGTGGTCAATATTAACGTGGTCAATATTAACGTGGTCAATCGGGACCGTGGTCAATATCAACGTGGTCTATTGGGACCGTGGTCAATATCAACGTGGTCAATCGGGACCGTGGCCAATCGGGATCGTGGTCAATCGGGACCGTGGTCAATCGGAACTGTGGTAAATATCAACGTGGTCAATCGGGACTGTGGTCAATCAGGACAGTGGTCAATCGGTACCGTGGTCAATATCAACGTGGTCAATATCAATGTGGTCAATCGCAACGTGGTCAATTTCAACGTGGTCAATCGGGACCGTGGTCAATATTAACGTGGTCAAACGAGTACCACTCGCTGCCGGACCTCACCAGCACACGTCGCTCAGCTCTGCGAGTGCAAAAGCACATGGAGGTTAGGTTTGCCCGAGATGCACCGTTCCAGGAACTCTATGCTGAGTTCATGCGTCAGTACGCGCACTTACAGCACATGACGCCAGTCTTACCGGAAGCGGAAGCAGATCAAGGGCAACGCTGCTACCTCCCTCATCACGGAGTGATGCGGGAAGCTAGCACCACGACCAAGTTGCGAGTCGTCTTCAAGGGCTCGTCCAAATTGCCGACGGGCGAGACGCTCAATCAGCATCTGAGGGTTGAACCAAACTTGCTGCCCGCGCTCGCCGACATCCTGCTGCGGTGGCGTCGCCACCGCTACGTCATTGCCGCTGACATCGAAAAGATGTACAGGCAGATCAGCGTCCATCCCCTGGATCGAGACCTACAGAGGATTTTATGGCGCGATCATCCAAACACCAACATGATGGAATTTCGGCTCAATACCGTTACTTACGGCCTCGCTTGCGTCCCCTTTTTAGCCATCCGCACTCTCCGTCAGCTGGCCGACGACGAGGCCTCCCAGTGGCCCCTAGGGGCAGACGCGCTTCGCCAGGATGTCTACATGGATGACATCCTGACCGGCGCCCCGACGATTGCTGGGCCAAAGAGATGCAACAGCAGCTAACTTCGATTTGCAGGGCGGGCGGATTCCCGCTAAAGAAGTGGTCGGCGAACACGTCAGCACTGCTCGCTGATCTGCCGGCGGAGGACCTATTGCAGCGGGAGCCGCGGTGGTGGCAGCCAGGTGAGAGCCATTCGACCTTGGGACTCCGTTGGCATCCGCACGAAGACTCATTCGCGTTCTCAACGTCGCCACTCCAGTTGTTGACTGTAACGAAAAGAGCATTACTTTCATTGACAGCCCGACTATTTGACCCGATGGGTTGGCTCGCCCCCACCACGGTACGAGCCAAGATCATGATCCAGACAACCTGGCTGCTCGGAGTCGACTGGGATACCCCGCTTCCGGATGGCGACGTGCTGCGGTGGCAGGAATTCCAGAGCGAACTCCCCCTCCTGGTGACTGTCAGAGTCCCCCGCGGCCTCACGGGCGGAACGACTTGCCGAAGGGAAATCCATGGCTTCGCCGACGCCTCCGAGAAAGCCTACGTTGCCGTCGCGTACATGCGAACAGAAACTCGAGAGGGAAAGATTGAAGTCACCTTACTAGCCACCAAAACGAAGGTCGCGCCGTTGAAGCAGGTGACCTTACCACGCTTGGAGCTATGTGCGGCAGCACTGCTCTCGCGGCTCGTCAGCAACATCTGTCGCGTCCTGGAGACCGCTGACGCCCCCCTTCACCTTTGGTCGGACTCAACGGTGGCCCTCGGATGGATCCGCGGCCACCCCGCTTCCTGGAAGACGTTTGTAGCGAATCGAGTGTCAGAAATCCAAACGTCGTTGCCCGATGCAGTGTGGCACCACATTCCCGGCCGCGACAACCCGGCCGACTGCGCTTCACGAGAACTGTCACCGAAGGAATTGGTGAACCACCCGCTCTGGTGGCAAGGCCCGACTTGGCTGCGGGCGGGGGCAGGAAGTTGGCCGACCGCTTGGGACCACGACGGCGAGAGCGAGCTCCCCGAGCAGCGCTCCTGGACGCACGCCGCTACGACTACCAAGGATGAAAGCCAAGAGCCCGAGATGCTGAGCCAGTACTCGACCCTGGGTGACACCCGTTTGGACACGGAACGATTGGACACCGCTCGATTGGACACGCAGTATTGGGCACGGAACGATTGGACACTGCACGATTGGACACAGAATTATTGGACACCGCACGATTGGACATCGCACAATTGGACACGCACACTGCACGATTGGACACCGCACGATTGGACACCGCACGATTGGACACTGCACGATTGGACACCGCATTATTGGACACTGCACGATTGGACACCGCACGATTGGACACTGCACGATTGGACACCGCACGATTGGACACTGCACGATTGGACACCGCATTATTGGACATTGCACGATCGGACACCGCACGATTGAACACTGCACGATTGGATACAGTGGGTTCCGCCCCCCCCCCCTATGGGGGGGCTCCACTATCAAAAAACTAGACACATAGGTTTGCGTAGAACCTCGCTTTGCGTGGAAAGTTGTAAACCTATGTAGAACCTTACTACGCATTAAAAAGTATATGCGTGGAGGCAGTATGTTCCGCCCCCCCTACGGGGGGCTCCACTTCCGGAAGATATAACCTAACCCATACCTATTTCTGATTTAAAACTAAAAATTATGCTTCTACTTGTGCCCTCTTTATGCATAATTAACGGTGTCCAATCGTGCGGTGTCCAATCGTGCGGTGTCCAATCGTGCAGTGTCCAATAATGCGGTGTCCAATCGTGCAGTGTCCAATCGTACGGTGTCCAATCGTGCAGTGTCCAATCGTGCAGTGTGCGTGTCCAATCGTGCGGTGTCCAATCGTGCGGTGTCCAATCGTGCGGTGTCCAATCGTGCGGTGTCCAATCGTGCGGTGTCCAATCGTGCGGTGTCCAATCGTGCGGTGTCCAATCGTGCGGTGTCCAATCGTGCGGTGTCCAATCGTACGATGTCCAATCGTGCGGTGTCCAATCGTGCGGTGTCCAATAATCCTGTGTCCAATCGTGCGGTGTCCAATAATTCTGTGTCCAATCGTGCAGTGTCCAATCGTTCCGTGTCCAATACTACGTGTCCAACCGAGCGGTGTCCAATCGTTCCGTGTCCAAACGGGATACGCCCCTCGACCCTTCAGCGGCTACTACGAGTCACGGCCTGGTGTCGTCGCTGGCGATGCCGACCCTTGGTGAGAGTGGCGCCCGAAGAACGGGCCAATCCTGCCGCCCCGCGAGTCCTTAGGGCCTCCGAGGTCGAGGAGGCGCGCCTGACCTGGATTCGTGCCGTGCAAGCTGTGAACTTCAAGGAGGAGTTAGCGGCTATCGCGAAGGGCAATTCTCCACCTACACGGAGTACACTCACCCCGTTAACTCCTTTCAGAGACACCCAGGGAATCCTCAGAGTCGGCGGGCGGATCAAACACTCCCTCCTCTCTTTTGATGCCAAACACCCAGTCATCTTGCCGGGAAGATCAACCTTCACGCGTCTCGTCATCGAAGCATGCCATCGACGGACCTTACATGGGGGCGTGCAGCTGACTCTGGGCTCCATTCGCCAAGACTACTGGATCCCCCGCGGGCGAGCGCTCGTCAAAGGCTGCATCCACCGCTGCTTAACGTGCCTGCGATGGCGGGCGGCGACTCCGCAACCACTCATGGGCGACCTTCCGCGACCCCGAGTGACACCAGCTCGGCCCTTTCTCCACACAGGTGTCGACTACGCCGGTCCAATGTGGTTGCGCACTTCCAAGGGACGAGGGCAGCGCGCGACCAAGGCTTTCCTGGCAGTTTTCGTCTGCCTCAGCACCCGCGCAGTCCACCTCGATGTAGCCTCCGATTATTCCGCCGACGCCTTCCTGGCCGCGCTGCGCCGATTCATCGCACGCCGTGGACTTTGTCGAGCCCTCTATAGCGATTGCGGCACCAACTTCGTGGGCGCCGACGCCCAACTGCGAGCGCTCTTCACCAGCGGTCAGGAGGGCCGGCGCATCGCGGAAGGGCTCGCTGCCGAGAGGATTGAATGGCACTTCAACCCTCCGGCAGCACCCAATTTCGGTGGACTCTGGGAGGCGGCCGTCAAGGCGGCGAAGCACCACCTCCGGCGCGTCATCGGCGACGCCAGGCTGACGTTCGAGGAGATGGCCACCCTGTTAGCTCAAATTGAATCGTGCCTCAACTCGCGCCCGCTACAGGCTTTGTCGGACGATCCCGAGGATCTCGAGGCGCTTACGCCTGGTCACATCCTCGTCGGCACTGCACTCAACGCCGTCCCGGAGCCGTCCCTCGCCATGGAAGCCCCGACGCGATTATCCAGGTGGCAACAGCTGCGAGACCATTTCTGGAATCGGTGGACCCGGGAGTACCTCCATTCCTTGACGCACCGGCCAAAATGGTGCAAAGCCGACGGGGAAGTCAGCGAGGGAAGGTTGTGCCTCCTAAAGTGCGAGACGACGCCGCCGAATAAGTGGCCCCTCGCCAGGATCGAACGCGTGCACCCCGGGGAGGACGGAGTCGTCCGGGTCGTTATCGTGCGCATCGCCACATCCAGCTTTAAGCGACCCTTAAATAAGCTCGCTCTCCTCCAGGTCAGCGCACAGTTACACTCACACACTAAACGAAACAACCGGACACCACACAGAAAGAGTCGCGAACCATTCGCCATCGCGACATGACTCTCGCATAAATACTACGCAAATTCACATCGAAACAAGCGAAAACGTGAATGGAATGCGAATTCCACAGCGACACACCGCGCCCCGCCGACCGAGCGCCCGACTCAACACCACGCTCCCGCCGCGTGATCTAGCGCCGAAACAGCTGCATATAGTCCACACGCGTTGACGCGCTAAACTAGGACCGAAAGCTCGTATAACTTTCGTAGGCTGCAACTACGAGGCGGGCGGAATGTTCGAAGCCGAACGCAGTATAATCAACTAAGAGCAATTAGCCGCGATAATGATCGCTACTATAAAGCGCGGATTAATCGCGCTCGAAATTTGGCGCGTCGGCAGCCATCTCGCGCGTCGCGCGGCGCGCGACAAATAGGAGCGCGCTCCAACAGCGGCGCTACGCGAATCGCGCCAGGCCCGCGGCATCGCTCGTGCCTATCGATGCGGGCCACGCAGCGGTCACCCGGGAGAGCCTAAAACGACAAACAAATTGCAATAACAACGTTCAATTTAAACTAATCATCGCAAACAACAACCGGCGCGATCTTATGAGACAAACACGTAGAAAATTCTAGAATACAAAAAGGACGTTTGTATAAAAGCTCTCTCGGGGAACCGCCGGGCGCACTCGATCTGATATCGTTGATGAGACAGTGTGTGATTATCTTCTTTTCGGAAACGCTCGCGAAAGTAAAAGTAGCTCGTTTTTCTTTAAGACCATCGCTCGTGATCAGCGAATTCAATCGTTACCGAGAATATTCATCGCTTGTGAATATCACTCTCGCGATCTCTCCGTCGCTAAGTATTCGTCGCTCGCGAATATTAGAGCCGAGATCGTCCCGTCGCTCGCGGATTCAAATTTCGTGATCGGTCGCTAGCCGAAGCGAAACAAGAGTTAATTTAACGAAGTAATTTAATCGTTACGAACTTGTACATATATTTATTGCTTTAAATATAGACTGACTAAGTTGAAGTAACATTGCGTGTCTCGAGTCTTTTCGTTCCTCGCGCTCACGTTCAATCGCGCACAAGCGAGGATATAAAGTTATAAGCTAGAATAACTTTCTAATCTCGGACTAGAGCAGCTTGTCAAAACTGGCTCGAGACTTATTAAAAATAGAACAGCCTGGAAATTACCACGATTTTTTATAATGTAAAAATACTCGAAAAAACTCGCGCGTCTCTTCGCGAGTATTTCGTACCATCGCGTATCCCGTCTTTGTTATTTTTCTCTCTCGGAATATTTTATTAAAGTAAATATTGCTTATAAAATATGCTATATTGTTTATAAAATATACTATATTATTTATAAAATAATCTTTATTATTTATAAAATAAACTGTGTTTATACTAATAATAAACTGTGTTATATTTATACTAACAATAAATTACCAAAGTTTGAACATTTTAAGAAGCGTCTCCGAGAGCGTCGTAAATAGAATGGCGAACGCGCGTCTCGCGAAATTATAAAGCACTCGCGAAAAAACGCGATCTCGCGAGTTCGATCCTCGCGTTCATTTATAAATATTCTCGCGATTTTCGCGAGACATGCGCTCGTTATTCTCTTCTATCGCGCTCTCGGAGTATTTTATTAAAATAAACTATATTAAAATAAACTATATTAAACGCAAATTATATTTATTACATTTTCGATATACGACGTTTTCCTCGCTCCTTACAGCGGTATTCTA
Source organism: Formica selysi (assembly GCA_009859135.1). Taxonomy (NCBI): domain Eukaryota; kingdom Metazoa; phylum Arthropoda; class Insecta; order Hymenoptera; family Formicidae; genus Formica; species Formica selysi. Next base: position 593,643 of record WHNR01000028.1, on the reverse strand, counting down.
TAATGCCCCCACGGTAAAGTATCCGTAGTTCCGGATATCACGTATCGTTTATCGTCGTGCGGACTGAGCGCGACCTTCGATTCCGACACCGTATACACCTCGTGTAACTTGGACCTTATGCAAGACTCTTCGCGCTTCATCTCGATCCTTCGTCGAAGACAGCGCGCGTAATCTTCGAACGTTATCGTTCTCGCGACGACGCCGCTCTTAACACCCTTAATTCTTTTCGTATCGTCTCTACCGTCGACTCGTAGCGCGTACATCTTCGCTCTGAGCCCGACGAATTCCGTCATAATCGCGCCGGCGTTCTCGTCCTTCATCGCACCAGGCATTTTCTTATTAGCGAGAGGCATACCGTACGCGTTGTCCACCGCGTAATCGCTCGTATCGAATCTGTCGATGTCGCGCTTCATATCCTCGTACACATCCTCGCACTCGATGCGATAAATGAGACTATCCGTATCGGTGTACATTATTCTACACTTATCTCGATACAACGGTAGCATATACTCGTAGTGAAATTCGTACAAACAAATCTTAGACACATCGAGAATACACATACCCACGTAAACCGGTTTGTTGAACTTAATCTCGAGTTTGCGCAATTCCACGGCTATGAGCTCCTCCACGAAGACGCTTCTGCTGCGAAAGTTCGGCTTCGCGATCATCGCCTCCGCGCCGTATCGCCCGTCCCATCGAGTCACGAGTCGGACATCCGAGTGATTGCGCACATTCCCCATGGTCTTACCGAACACAGCGTTATTCATCAATTTGTAAAGATTTTTCTCGAACTCGTTTTTCGCGTTAATTCGTAGTCGCGTATTCAGTTCGATGTATCCGCGCAGCCGTGGGGATTGCGTGAATTGTAATATTCTGTGTATCCTCGTAACGCGTAATCCGTGTCGAATGCATTGCTGCAAATTGCGATAATACGTCACGTAACGACTCTTATCGTACAGCGTGGCGAGAAGTTTCTCGTCACGTTTTCCGGGCGGCTTATTGCGCGTCGGGCAGAACGGCAAGTCCGCGTGAGAATCGTGAAGGTTGGACGGATACGCAAGGTCGACCTCTAAAATGTAACCGATAGGCGAGTTCGATGTCACGGACATTAAGTCGACGCTCGCGACGTCGTCGAACCATCGAAAATTTTCGTAAGGTAACGATTGACACATCGCCTATCCGTATAAATTATTTATATCGAAATACATGAGATAAGACGACGGTTCCGAAGGATCGTACGTCTGTAAATACTTGTTATTAGTGCGCGCGTATCTATTGGAACATTGACTTAGCCCGCCGCGTATCTCGCGTTCCACGAACATCACCATATCGATGTCGGTTAATAACTCGAATCGAATACCCGTATGCTTTAACATAGCGTCTCACGTATATCCAGGTAACGTGTAATAGTACGCGGGATCTAAATTATAACTTCTCATACACGCGTCGCGAAAATTTTCGAAGACATCGGCCAATAAAAGAACGTCGGTTTTTAAATACGAATCGCTATAGTCGCCCAACGTCTCGACGCGAAACCGCTCCCAGACTCTTATCGCACGCGCGTAATCGCTCTCGGATATCGCGTCAGCGAACTGTGGAAAGCCTCGCGCGGCGGTAGACGAGTCTCCAGCAATTTATCGAGGTCGTCGACATACTCATATGGAAACACGCCTTTTCGCGCGAGAAGCTCGAAATCAGCGTCGTCGAGATCGGAGAATTCCGAATGCGCGATCCTCAGCTCGCTCTTGTCGAGATACGATGCCAATTTTTCGAGACTCGCGCTTAGAAACTTGAAAGAATCCACGAAGCGCAATTTCAGGCTCCCGAACCATCCCTCGTTCGACGCATCCTCGACGTTCTTTGTGAAAGAGATGTACGTTTCCTTCGTTAGCGGCAACAGTTCGACGCTGCCGGGAAAGGCGTTAACCACATCTTTAATGATGAAATGCGCGTCGTAGCCCGATAAATTGTGAAAGAATACGGGAATTACGTAAGTCTCTTTATAATTTAAATTACAATTCGAATGCGCCGGACCTCTATACCGTCCGGTTAGATGACAGTGATTGCGCACGCGAGCGTCTTCTGATTCGAACGGTCTCTCGCATACGCGACAGTGCGTCGCGCTCATGAATCTCTCCCATTCGTCCGGTGTAAGATCCGTCATAGGCACATCGGTGTCGAGAATAGTCTTCGCGCGAAGCGCTAGATCGTACAGTTCTTTAACGAACCACGATACGCAATCCTCGCCGCGATAGGCTTTGTAAGTCGAGCCAACATCGTCGAACGCACATCGCGCGTAATATCCAGCGCTATAGACTTTGTGATGCTGAACGATAGACGTGTTCGACGTTCTCTTCTCCTCTTTCTTCTCCAGCACGCATTCGAGATCGGCGTACACCACGAAAGGAAGTGGAAGTCTCTCCTTTCTACAGTAATTGCGAAACTCCAGCCATTTGTCATCTTTAGTAGGAAGGACTATGGCGCACTCGTTCATCCTTCCACAGTCCGCGCTGTGAGCCGATAATTTATCGCTCGTTTGAAAATAATGCATGCATTTGCGACATAACATACATTTTTAAATCGTGTACATTATCCGCATTACGCGACAAATTTTTTTAATTCGTACTCACCGATCGCATATATGCGCTTTATGTTGCCTACCGCTCAGTTGCGAGCCGATGAGTCGGGACAAATTCTTGATCCATGCGAAATGCGCCGTGTTATCTCGTTGCGTCGTATCGCTCAGATACAGCAGATTAACGTATGTGTCCTTCTTATCACCGGTAAGACGCAAAGGAACGATACGGCAGCTACCTTTCTCGTTCTTTTTATCCCGAACGGTATACACGTTAATGGATATGTCATTAATACACTCGAATCTAGTAATTCCGTTTAAACTCATGGGAAACTCGACACCCTCCAGATTCAACACCGTCGAGTAGTGAGGATACCGCGAGCTTTTTTCCGTGTGTTTCTCGACCGGATATAAAGCGGCAACTACCGCCCACGCGAAACACGTGTTATCCGTAGATCGCACGTTAACCACCGCTTTCTTCAACGCGATCTCTCGCGGTATCTCGACACGACATCCAGCGCGCATAGGATTGTATCTGTTCACGTTCACCGTTAAATTTAGTATTCGCGATAACGCCCATCCGCTATCACGCTCTTGAAACTCCTCCAGCGAAACTAGAGTAGCGTCGACCACGCGCTTCCCGTACCACTCTCGCAAATCAGAAAGAGGTAGAAGCGGATAATTCTTCGTGGCGATAGTCGTAACATCAATCTTGTCGCCCGAGACGAACTCGCCGATGAACACGGTATTGACCTTGACACTGTTATATCCATCCATAACATTGCGTATTCGATCGAGCACGGTATCTCTAGCGTGAAATTTCTCCTCGAGAAATCGCAAAGGCTCGATATAATCGAAATTGATAACCGCGCCGGTTAAAACGCGTCTAGAGAAAGCTGTCTCCATCTCGAACTACGAGAATCCCTCGCGCCTCTCTACGTCGCCTCCCACGCGTTCGAAACGCCGACGCAGATCGTCTCTCGCGCCCGTCAATCGAACGGTTCGAGCGATCAGAGAATTGATCGCTCCGGTGGATCTCCCCCGGCGCTCGCCTCGACACCCCTCCCGCAGAAACTCGAGACGCTCGTCGCACCGTCTCGCCCACGCGCGATACGCGTCCACCGTCGCGACGTCCCGCGCGCTATCGAGAAGATCGCGCTCCTCCATCGTTTCTCGATTTATCACTCGTCGTTTAACGAACGCCAAGATCTTTTACTAATAAACCACGTCTCTTCCTCGTCGTAACCCTCGATGTAGAACAAAGCTCTCGTCGCGCAGCCGCCGCACCAACTATTCGACACGTCGAAGACCTCGTCGATAAGATCGCAAGCGGGCACTATCTCGCTGTATACCGATTTTTTCACGTGCGTCGATACGCTTCTCACGAAACTCGATTTACGCGCGCAATCTGCGCAATATCTCTCGTCCTCCTCGAAATAATTTCCGTTCTCGAATCGGCAACCGAACTTATAGAAACAATGCACGACGTGATTCACCTCCCACGAAAATCTCAAAACTCCGTATCGCCGTTTCCAATTGCGATAAAGCAGATAGCCATCGGCTCCGACATTCGAGAAAGGCTCGTCGAATCGCGCCTCGCTCGCCTCTCGCACGAACTCTTCCGCGAAGCCGATCTTTTCACTACAGTACAGAATGGGCTAGAACCGCCCTTACTATCCTACTTGTACGTATTACTTAAATTCACTGTAATGGAAGTAAAATTACTGTTTAAAATATTGTTATGATAATAATCTTGTGTAATATTTTCATATCATATAGGCGCAGGTACAACATAAAGTAAAAATGGCACAATTCGAAATATCATTTTATTCGAAAAGAAGAGAGGAACGCAAGGCACGGATCCAGAAATGGTATAATATGTATATTAATGCTCAACTATAAACTATAAGAAATAAAATGTTATAAATTCATATTTAAAAAAAAACGCGCATTCATCTTCCATCTTTCATACGTTGTATTCGGAGATCCTACTTTGGCTGCGTTCCGATATTCAGTACTGAAAATCTATAGTTTACATGTCTACTATAGATTTTCAGTACTGGCAGTGAATATCTGAACGCAACCTTTGCGGGTAGAGTAGGATAGAGTTAAACAGGATTAAAGCAGAAATCCGGCCTAGGGTAACACCGGTTTAAGCGATTTTCCGAACGTACACGATAAACCAAATAAAAACGGCGAAGCAAAATGTTCGGCGAAATCAAATATTGTTTTTTATGACGGAGCAAAGAATACTATAAAATTAATACACTACGCAAAAAAATTAAAGGGCCACTTTCTTCCTTCTACAAAAAAGGCAATATTCAAGTGGCTGCAACTTCGTCGCATATAATCGAATTGAGATCAATAAAAAAGCGTTACAAAGCTTGAAGTTTCTAGATTTAGAATTTTTTAGTCAAGTCCAATTCTTTTCATTTGTTACGAAGTTACATTATGAAAAAGCAACGTCCGTCGATTGACTAAATTTTTCAAAAGTTTATCAAAGAATGCCGAAGAAAAAAAAATTGTAGCACAATTTCGTTAATTGAATTTTAAAGAGCAGAGTTTTATCTTTAATTTGCTTTTTTAATGAATGTCCTACGATTTTTTTTCGCCGAGTTATTCACTACTGAAGTAAAATCGATCTATTGACTTTGAGCGTTCATAACTAGTGAAAAAATTATCGCACAATGATCATTAAAAAAGCAATTTAAAGAGAAAAGTCGGCACTTTAACATGTACTAATTGCTTTTTCAATTAATATCCATTGTTAAAGTGTAATCATTACTTTAAAATCAAGTAAAAATTGCACTTTTTCCCTTTTTCATTTAAATCAATGCAACTTAATGAAAAAACGTTAACATTTTTATGAACTCTACAATTTTTACAAGTAAAAAGTATCCCAATTACATGTACAATCGGCCGAATCGATACGATTTTTTTTTCTCTATATCTCGAAGACTTAAATCAAGTCTAAAATGAAAAATTCAATTACCGCCGGCATTAACGTTATCCAAAGCGTACCACGTGGAGGTTGCACGGTCGGATTTACGCTTCTGTGTGTGTGTGTGTGTGTGTTGTGTGTTGTGTGTGTATTGTGTGTGTGTTGTGTGTGTTGTGTGTACACGCACAAACAGAACGAGACCCCGCGATTCGTCACTCTCGCAGTATTTTATGATTCCAAACTTTCTAATGCGCGCGCGCGCGTGTGTGTATAATTAAATATTGATTGTGTTTGTGTAATTAAATGTGTTTGTGTAATTAAATTTTTTACAGGACGTTAAAATCTTGTGTTGCCGTCTCTGTTTTGAATAACATCTTGCAAACATTCTCGCATATTAATGCATCTTCGTATTTCCACTTGCGGAAAGTTACGCTAAATTTATTGGAGTGCGTGCACTAATTCTTTTAATGTTCTTAAAATTGAATATTAATTTCGTAATCGACGACCAATTATGTTTGTTCCAAACATGCTTCATTGGATTTAAGTCTACACTCATTGCTAGATGGTTTAATACAGCAATATCATTTTCTCTTAAGACGCAATATAAAAAAATGCTAGCTTCTCTGATTTGTTTATCATTGTTAGCATTTACGAACTTTGGTTGCCAAATGTGCTACATCTGTAATATTGGCATTCTACGTTCCACGTCCCATAATATGGCAGTACTGCTGCCTTGATATGCCAACTTCAGCAACTTCAGCCAACTTCAGCCAACTTTTTCTTATTGCTCGGCGTCACTTGAATGAGCAAACTGGCTATAAAAAAAGACGCTAGTTTTTGTGATTTCCTTATCATTGTTATAGCAATTGGTACACCGTTTTTTGATATTTCAATAATTTCTTTGATTCTTTACTCTTTTACTGCAATAAATTATGATCTTTATTTCTAAGACTTCTAAATAATTTTTTTTTAGTTTTACGTACAATGCCGCGCCGACATTTAACGGAATTAGAGGTAGTACGTCTGATAACTCTTTTAGAAGAAGGTTACAGTCAAAGACAAGTCGCAAATTTAATAGGAGTAAGCCATTCTGTTGTTGGTCGTGCCTATTCTCGCTACCAGAAAACTGGTCAGTACCATCGACGTTCAGGACAAGGACGAAGGCGTGTTACTACTTCCAGAGAAGATAGAGTTATTGCTCGACACGCTCGTATAGATCCGTTTGTCCACGCAAATGTAATTGCAAGCCGTTTTTATAATCATAGACGACAAGTTCCGCATCCGATTACTGCACAAACTGTCAGGAATCGATTAAGAGAAACTCATCTGCGTTCGTTTCGTCCTTTACGTGTGCCTATGCTTAATAATCATCATCGCCGTACCCGATTAGCGTATGCACGTCTTCACATAAGATGGAATCATAGGCAATGGAATAATGTTCTTTTTACGGATGAATCTCGATTCTGTCTTTATGGAAACGACAGACGAGCACAAGTGTGGCGTCGTAGAGGCAGAAGAAATAATCAAGATTGCAATCTACCGATTACGGCTTTTCATGGCGGTTCTGTAATGGTTTGAGCGGGTATATCGCAACATTTACGTACAACATTAGTTGTCATTTCATCACCTGCATTGACATCGAGACGATATATCGATGAAATTTTGCATCCACATGTTTTGCCAATACGTAATCGGATAGGAAATCGTTTTATACTGATGCAAGATAATGCACGTCCTCATACTGCAAACATCACGCGACGATTTTTAAGAGAAAATAATATTGCTGTATTAAACCATCCAGCAATGAGACCAGACTTAAATCCAATAGAACATGTTTGGGACATGATTGGTCGTCGATTACGAAGACAATATCCAATTTTAAGAACGCTACAAGAATTAGCGCACGCACTCCAGCAAATTTGGCGTAACTTTCCGCAAATGGAAATACGAAGATGCATTAATATGCGAGAATGTTTGCAAGATGTTATTCAAAACAGAGACGGCAACACAAGATTTTAACGTCCTGTAAAAAATTTAATTACACAAACACAATCAATATTTAATTATACACACACGCGCGCGCGCGCATTAGAAAGTTTGGAATCATAAAATACTGCGAGAGTGACGAATCGCGGGGTCTCGTTCTGTTTGTGCGTGTACACACAACACACACAACACACACACAATACACACACAACACACAACACACACACACACACACAGAAGCGTAAATCCGACCGTGCAACCTCCACGTGGTACGCTTTGGATAACGTTAATGCCGGCGGTAATTGAATTTTTCATTTTAGACTTGATTTAAGTCTTCGAGATATAGAGAAAAAAAAATCGTATCGATTCGGCCGATTGTACATGTAATTGGGATACTTTTTACTTGTAAAAATTGTAGAGTTCATAAAAATGTTAACGTTTTTTCATTAAGTTGCATTGATTTAAATGAAAAAGGGAAAAAGTGCAATTTTTACTTGATTTTAAAGTAATGATTACACTTTAACAATGGATATTAATTGAAAAAGCAATTAGTACATGTTAAAGTGCCGACTTTTCTCTTTAAATTGCTTTTTTAACGATCATTGTGCGATAATTTTTTCACTAGTTATGAACGCTCAAAGTCAATAGATCGATTTTACTTCAGTAGTGAATAACTCGGCGAAAAAAAATCGTAGGACATTCATTAAAAAAGCAAATTAAAGATAAAACTCTGCTCTTTGAAATCCAATTAACGAAATTGTGCTACAATTTTTTTTTTCTTCGGCATTCTTTGACAAACTTTTGAAAAATTTAGTCAATCGACGGACGTTGCTTTTTCATAATGTAACTTCGTAACAAACGAAAAGAATTGGACTTGACTAAAAAATTCTAAAACTAGAAACTTCAAGCTTTGTAACGCTTTTTTATTGATCTCAATCCGATTATATACGACGAAGTTGCAGCCATTTGAAAATTGCCTTTTTTGTAGAAGGAAGAAAGTGGCCCTTTAATTTTTTTGCGTAGTGTAATTATTTAATTTTTAAGACTATAGTAATAATATATAAACATTTAAAATTTTTATTTTTTAGTACTATAATTAAAAATTATTTAATTTTTCTGTAACAAAGTTATTCCATATGTTTCATATGTATAGAGTCAGTGCTCGTAATTAGATGCCCTTTTCGGGCCGATATATGAGGCGCCGCCTGCGGTTCCCCCACTACCGTTCGAAGCTCCACGGCCGAGGCTCCGATCGCGCGTGCAACGCTATGCCTCAGGAGCGCCCCTATATAAAAAATGTGCTGAGATCGTACCTTCTGTCAAATCATCATTTAAATTTGCCTTGCTAGATAATTTTTATAAATTTCTATTATTAATATATTATATATGTAATCTATTATACACATATATATTATGTATGTTATAATAATATGTGACCTTGGATAGTCATTTGAAGGTCACATGAAGGTCACTTTCAATTTCTTAAATGGAAACCCCCATTTTTCATTGCATATTCTTATAACTTATGTCGAGAGCTTTCCAAAACACTATAATAAAGTATTTTTTCATTAAGTACTTTTTGAGTTATTTTATATTTTAATCTGACATATTTTGATATAAGAAATAAAATATCTCGTAAAATATTTAGTTTTCGATAATCTTACCGTAATACTTTTATGTACAGAATAATGAGACAAATCAATTAGTAAAAAAAAATAATTGTTTTTAAGAAAAAGTATGTAATTATTTACAATGTATTTTTTTAAACAATTATTTGTTTTTTTCTTTACATTGATTGATTTGTCTCATTATTTTGTACATAAAAGTATTACGGTAAGATTATCGAAAACTAAATATTTTACGAGATATTTTATTTTTTATATCAAAATATGTCAGATTAAAATATAAAATAACTCAAAAAGTACTTAATAAAAAAATACTTTATTATAGTGTTTTGGAAAGCTCTCGAGATAAGCTACAAGAATTTGCAATAAAAAATAGGGGATTCCATTTAAGAAATTAAAGGTGTCCTTGACTTGACCTTAACGATGCCATCCAAGGTCAAACCAATGACACCATCTTATGTTCCCCTCAAAACCATACAATTTTTGTTCAAAACGTTTTTCTGTAAAATGCTTAGTTTTTGAAAGAAAAGGAGTGTACGGGTGGTCTAGGACACCCTGTATATATATATTACTTTATATCTTCCCAGATAGCCAATAAGTCTACCAAAAACAAATTTTATGAAAACTTGCTACAGATTTTGTTGACAAGACGAATGCAAATTTGATACAAGATCTGTTTTATCCGATGATGTCACCACAATGCCAGCAAAAATGTAACAAAATCTGCTGACATAATTTGATAGCAAATTGAATTCAAAAACCGAGCAAAGCTTGCTGACATGACTGACATTAGATTGTCGGCAGAAACTGAGCAAGATCTGGTGTGCAGAATCTGACGGCAGATTGACAGTAAAAACTGAACAGAATCTGCAAATTAACTATTATTTAAAATAGTATAGCTCAGTTGCTTACCGCTATGCGGCGCGTTATTCACTATCTATACCCGTATATTTAAGTTTTTGTCACGAGTGTATATAAAGTCTGCAAAATGCCGCTAATAATATTGTAATATATCTATTTTTATCAGTTCAATTTTTGACACGATTCCCATACAGGGAATTCGGATATTGAACTGATTTTTGGAAAATCGGACAAATAATTGTTCGATTTTCACCCATACAGCACATAACATTGCAATTACATTGCAGCAATGTTACAATCTTGCAAGTTGCAATGTAATATTGTTGAGACATTATTGGAACATGTAATTGTAATATTTCATGAGAATGTTACAGCAACATTCCAAAAACATTACAAAAAACAGTTTTCGATAATCGCTAATTCGTTCGTTTATCGCTATGCGGCGCGCGTTGCGTTATCTATCCCGCATTTAAGTTTTAATCACGATGGTTATATAATGCTTGCAAAGAATGGTTAGTAAAATTAAAGATATAATAACTATTTTTATCAGTTTAATTTATCTGATACGATCCCAACACAGGGAATTCAGATATTGAAGTGATTGTTCAGAAATCGAACAAATAATGTGTCCGAAAAAATTAAAATTATCCATTTATTGTCTATATAAGATGTAAAATAGAGTCTAATATTTATACATATAAATAAAGTTTCAACTTTTATTAATTAAATTATTTAATCATTATCAATTTCTTAAAGTTGTAAATTATTTATAAAATAGCGATGTTAATTATAGAAAACAGAATTATAGATAACAGAAAATTGTTTAATAGTTTCCATTTCTATATAAAACCAAAAATTTGATAATAATTTTTTAATATGTAAAATGCTTCAAATTTAATAAATAAACATTGAGAATATATAAAAACATCCAAGAGGGACGAGAAAAAACTCGTTGTAAATGCGTAAATTCACAAAATCTTTTTTTTTATCTCTCTTGGATCGCCTTTATTAGAGTCCTATATAATCAGAGAAGCGACACCCACATAGAAAAATGATATGTATTAGATATCTGCTAGATATCTTCAATGTCTACCAGGGATATCCACAGGATATACAGAAACAGCTATTAGACATGCTACGGATATCCAAATGTCCGCCATTCGAGATCTCATAAATATCTATAGGATATCTACATAAATATCCACTAGGTATCCATACAATATCCAATGAATATCTACATAAATATCCACTAGGTATTTATACAATATCCAGTGAATATCTACAAAAATATCCACTAGGTATCCATACAATATCCAATGAATATCTACATAAATATCCACTAGGTATCTATACAATATCCAGTGAATATCTACAAAAATATCCACTAGGTATCCATACAATATGCAGTGGATATTTATGAAGATATATTAAGCATCCATACAATATCCAGTGGATATTATGTAGATATCCATTGTATGTTGGTTAAATTTTGATCACAAAATGATTAATTAAATGTTCTAAAAGTTAGGTCTTATGAGACCCGCATATAACATGTCGCATTCACGAGACATCATTTTCTGACGTTTGTTTGATGGCAAAATTAAAACCAATTACAGTAATAATATATAATAACACACATTAATGTAATATATATTATAGATAACTTTATATAAATTTAATATATAAAATTAAAAATTTTATTTGTATGGAAGTTAATTTCTATTTTATATTTTCAATAATTTAAATAACATAATAACGAACGATTTTTGCTTATTCGGACATAAATTGTCCGAATAAGTGAAAATCGAACATTATTTATCTGTCCGATTTTCTAAAAATCAGTTCAATATCTGAATTCCCCGGTACGGGAATCGTATCAGAAGTTAAATTGATAGAAATAATTACAATGTTATTAACCGCATTGTGCAGACTTTATATACGTTCATGACAAGAACTTGAATACGGATATAGAAAGTGTATAGTGCGCTGCATAGCGGTAAGTAAATGAACACGTAAATCTCTAATAAATATCTTTGATAGCTGTGTGGTGGACATGGATATGTGGATTTCACGTGGATATGTAGTGGATATCTTCAATAGCTGTGTGGTGGACATGGATATGTGGATTTCACGTGGATATCTAGTGGATATCTTCGACAGCTGTGTGGTGGACATGGATATGTGGATTTCACGTGGATATCTAGTGGATATCTTCGGTAGCTGTGTGGTGGACATGGATATGTGGATTTCACGTGGATATCTAGTGGATATCTTCGGTAGCTATGTGGTGGACATGGATATGTGGATTTCACGTGGATATCTAGTGGATATTTTCGATAGCTGTGTGGTGGACATGGATATGTGGATTTCACGTGGATATCTAGTGGATATCTTCGGTAGCTATGTGGTGGACATGGATATGTGGATTTCACGTGGATATCTAGTGGATATCTTCGGTAGCTGTTTGGTGGACATGGATATGTGGATTTCACGTGGATATCTAGTGGATATCTTCGGTAGTCATTCGAGAGATATAGATATTTTGTTCATCTATTAGATATCTATTAGTTATCCATGGTAGATATGGACATCAGATAGATATGTAGATATTCACTAGATATCTATTGGATGTTGTGTTCTGTATGGGTATGTACACACATGTATATTGCAGTTACGCGCCTAAATACAAATAAGAGTGCTACGGTTCTTTGGGTGAGTTTGCTCGCAAGATGAAAATTACGAAAGTGAGAGTAGTTCACTAGATTTCGACGAATGAAATCGTAGATAATCTATTAGTGAATCGCGCTCACTTTTTAATTTTCACCTCGTGAGTAAACTCACCCAATAAAGAACCATAATTATAATATAGGCACCAAGAAGATAAACGTATGCGTATTACGCACATAATACAAAATGTAAAATATCGAATAGTTAATAATAATATTAACTATACGTATACAAAAAAAATTCAAATATAACTATTTAGATTTTAATTTCTAATTAATAATGGATATATGCTTATTAAATATTTCTGGCAAACATTTTTACGAATAAGAAATGAATATGTAGATAACACGTGGATCTCTAATAAATATCTTTCGTAGCTATTTGGTGGACATGGATATTATGTAGATAACATGTAAATATCTAATGAATATCCTTGTCAGATATTCAGTGGACGTGGATATGTGGACAATAATCGGATATCCACTAAATATCCTTGTCAGATATTCAGTGGACGTGGATATGTGGACAATAATCGGATATCCACTAGATATCCTTGTTAGATTTTTAGTGGACATGGATATGTGGAGAATATGTGGATATCCACTAGATATTCTTGTCAGATATTCAGTGGACGTGGATATGTGGACAATAATCGGATATCCACTAAATATCCTTGTTAGATTTTTAGTGGACATGGATATGTGGACAATAAGTGGATATCTACTAGATATCTTTGTTAGATATTTAGTGGACGTGAATGTGGACATTATATGATATCTAATGGATATCTACTGGATATTTTTAAATAAATTTTTAGTTAACATGGATGTGTGGATAATATGTAGATATCCACTAGATATCCCAACTGGTTATACGGGAGATATAGATATTTTTGATATCTAATAGATATCTATTGATTATCCATAGTAGATATGGACATTATATGGATATGTCGATATCCAGTAGATATCGATTAGATATGTAGCTCTGTGTGGGCATCGTTACCCCCTCCATGCTTTCCATGATCGCCATGTTGGTCCCGCAGCCGCCCATTTGTAATCTAAAATGTCTTAGAAATGTCTCAGAGATATTTAAAATGTCTTTTTTTTAGAAAATAACATTACTTGGCATCGGTACGCTACCGCGTCGCTTGACAAATATACTTTTTTCTCACTTATGGTACGCCGATTGCGGTTAGTTTACACGTAGGATTCATTACGGGACCAACATAGGGCGCGTTCCACTTAACGACCGCAACGCTCGCGAGCATCATCTGTCTTTGTTTAACTTTCGGTGAACAACAAAGATGAAATGATACCGTAAGCGTTGCGGTCATTAAGTGGAACGGACCCATAGCGGTCAGCCAATCAGCAAACGGAACGCCATTGTCGCTTCTCTGATTATATAGGACTCTAGTCTTTATATATTCTCAAAGTTTATCTATTAAATTTGAAGCGTTTTGCATATTTGTAGCAACGCATTTCAATATTACAAATACATTACACCGTAACATTACTGTAGTCTTACATTGTAATATTTCTAAGGGCGGACATTTCAACGTTGCCGCAGGCTTGCAGTAACATTGCAGAAACATTTCGCAACTTCCATGCAATATTATAATGTTTCAATGTAAGGTCTATGCAACTTTTCTGCAATCTTTCGGTGCTGTATGGGCACTTATTCGGACAATTTCTGTCCGAAAAAATCTTTAATATAATAAATTAAATTATTTAAATTTATCTATATATGTTTTAACATATTAATATATGTTATTATTATATTTTAATAATACTGTAATTGGTCTTATTTTTACTATTAAAAGAACATCAGAAAATGATTTTCCGTGGATGTAACATATGACGTCATTTTCGGCCCTCATGAAAACTAACTTAGGATGTCTAATTGGTCATTTCGTGACCAAAATTTATCGTCACTTTGCTATTTAGGATTGAGATTTTAAATCCATTTATAAATGTATCATTTTATATAAATGGCTAAAAGCTGCAGATTTTGTTCAGTTTTTGCTGCCAATCTGGCGTCAGATTGCCCTGCGCAGATCTTGCTCGATTTCTGCCGCCAATTTGACGTCAAGTCATGTCAGCAAACTTTGCTCAGTTTTTGCCATCAATTTGCTGTCAGGTTATGTTCACAGGCTTTGCTGACAAAACATAAGCTTATTGTGGACATAGATGGCACCGGATTTGTTACCAAGTTTTGACTGAATTTGATGCCAATTTGGCGACAATTTGCTATCAAATTGCTATCTGGGGTAGTTATACTAGCCAATGGCCCAATAAGCTGGAACTCAAAGAAACAAAAATTCGTTGCTCTATCTACGATGGAGGCCGAATATGTGGCCCTCTCTGAAGTGTGTAAAGCAGTGCTCGGAGATAGTTGCCCTTTTCGGGCCGATATGTGAAGCGACGCCTACGGTCCACCTACTACCGCTCGAGGCTCGACGGCCGAGCCGCCGATCGCGCGCGTAACGCTATGCCTCAGAAGCGTCCCGATCTAAAAAATATGCTGAGATTGTACCTGCCGTCAAATCGCCGTTTAAATTTGCTTTGCCAGATAATTTGTCTATTAGTAATATATTATATATGTTATAGTAATATATGTATTACTATAACGTATATAATATATTACTAATAGACAAATTATCTGGCAAGGTAAATTTTAACGACGATTTGACGAAAGGTACAATCTCAGCATATTTTATATATATATATATATATATATATATATATATATATATAATTACAATTTTATAATAGCTTTCCACATTACCCATGAGGTACTATTGCGATGCGTTTTTTTTTTTAAGTAGTTTCCCCAGTAGGCCTATTCCACTAAAAGATGTTGAAGATAATTAAATATGTGGCTTGACAGGAAAACAATATTTTATATCGCAAGATATTATATAAAAACGAAAAAGGAAGCAAAAAAAACCGAAAACCAATTTGGATCAAAATTTTAATTTGATATTCTAGGTCGTTTGCACGATTCTACTAGAGATGATATATCCACAGAGATTTTAGATGAACTAACGCGAATCAGCGAGGATAATGATGTATCGCTTAAAGAAGAACGTTTTTCTGTTTGAATAAGTTTCATTTTTGAAAAAGAACATTCATAAATATGTGGACCCAAACATCGAGAAAATTTGAAGACCGAAATTGGAAGACGCGGATAGCACGATATATCTAAAATTTTGAAAAATTCAACTCCCTTTTCTAGCCGTGTCTTCAAAGAAAGATCACATTGCAAATCGCAAAGTTCTGCCTGAAATTCTAGGCTTTGTTCCTCGATTTGCACAGTGAGTGGATTCTCAAAAAGTATTAAATCTTTTCGTAGCGTTTCAAAATCTCTGAAACGCGAATCAAATTGATTTATTAGAGAATCAATAATATTAATTTGTTTTTGAAAGTTACAATTTATGCCGTGTTCTTTAAAAAAAATCTGGCAAGAGGAAAAAAAAGTGAAAAATATTATTTTCTAAATGATTTTTAAACAACTGCAACTTTCTACGAAAAGAATCGATACGACTAACTAATTGTGAAATAATTTGATTGGTCTAATTATCTTTAATATCTTTTAGTGGAATAGGCCTACTGGGGAAACCACTTTAAAAAAAAACGCATCGCAATAGTACCTCATGGGTGATGTGGAAAGCTATTATAACATTGTAATTATATATATATATATATATATATATATATATATATATATATAAAATATGCTGAGATTTGTAAGAGGCGATATCGAAAGATAGTGCGCATGTCGATCGATCGCGGTAAATCAATATAATAGAGCTCCGGGATCTCTCGCTCTCTTTCGTTCCGGGGACGCACGCCAGCGACATCGAATAGAGAAGTACTCCGACTTCCTTGCAATTATTTGGGCCACGTCATCAGACATTATAAGGAGAGAGGCACCGCCATATATTACTGAAGCCTGGATCCACCTTGGGCCGGCGGAACTCTCGGGCGTGAGGAGGAAGCGAAGCTGGAAATCCCCGGAACAGGTGAAAGAGCCAACGAGGGAAAAATCGACGCAATCTTGAATACGTGGCACCACCCCAGATGAGTATTGCTCCAATATAAATCTCGAGTTAGAGAGTTTGCGGTGAGATCTCGGACACGAAGAGGCTCGTATCCGAATCCACGAGGCACGACGGCATTAGTTCAGTAAAGATAGTTAAGTAAAGATAGTAGCGTTGAATAAGTAAATGTATAGACGAAAGCGGATTAGAGGATAAATCAAATATTGTAAAGGAGGAACCGTATACGTATATTTAGAAATCATTGCGATATTGAAAGTTCAATTAATTATAAGTCCTCGTTCTGTAAATTGTAAGAAAAGGCACGCGTGTGGGGATAGCGTGAGTGTCCCTGGCCTTCTAAAAAGACAGGAAAAAATGAAAAATATTACAAATGGCGCCCAACGTGGTGGTACGATGGACTAGGTAACAAATACTTACATTAGTAGTATCGTGAACTTGATTAGAAATTAATATAGGGAGTTTGACGGGGACTCATCCGGTCCTGAGATGCGTGTGAATTGCGAATTTTGAGAGTGAATGGCGGATGGTGTTAAACATATTTATTTGACAAAATCTGGAAGAAAATCAAAACAAAAATTTACTAGTTATAATTTCAGAGATAAAAATCAGAAGATATACAAAATGCCGATTGTCCCGGAAGATCGACTCATCGACACCGAAGGAATTAATGTAAGAGAGCACGATCAAGAGGGTGTTACGTCCAGACTCAAATAAAGGAAGAGTCAGCGGGAGGGCGTAACCTACTTACCTCTAGACAAACGCTAGACGATGCGTCTCCTAGAGTCGAACGAACAGATCAGGGCCCGAGATAGATCAACGACCGGAAGGGTCGCTCTTACTCTATCGAAAGGGCCGTTCGCTCGGTGGTCCCTTTTCTGGTAAAGGAACTGAATCCCTATTACCCGGGACGGGACCTTGTGCGATTTCGTGCAACAGGAAGGAGATCGGGTTAATAAACTGCTCGAATTTTTAAAATCTAACTTTACATTTATTCAAAAAATAAAATGAATAATTTTAAAAGGTACAATTTAATAATGAATCATCAGATTCATTTTTATATTCTGTTATTGTGACATAACTTGCTTAGGATCTAATATGTTTGCGTGTAAATGTGTGTGTGGATGAAATTTGTGTTCTCGCGGGTGTTACAATAAATACGGAGGACGTCAACCGGAATTAGACGGGGAAACTAAAATTTAAACTCCGGTTGGTAATTTACAATAATGTTTAGAGAAATTACATGAAATAAAAGTGTGAGGGTTGGACGATAGAGGGAGAGGAGAGAGAGAGAAAAAAATGGGGGAGGATTATTAGAGGTCTTGGAATTGGACGGTGGAGGGGGAAGGGAACTTCATCCAAAAAACCTCGATAGGGACGGCTAATGGAAAAGGGCAACCCGGGCCAAAAAATGGAATTATGGAACCGGGGGGACTGGTATGGAGGATATGGTAGAATTGATCGAGGTCTACTATGTCTGGACCGACACAGTAATCCTCGTCTGTTAGAGGGACAGGAAAAGGGGGAAATTGATTCAGGAGATACCTGTACCAGGATTCCCTGTCCTGGTCTTCGAAAAGGGACCCCGACTCTCCTTCGGGATCGGAAGATTCCGGTTTAAAATCTTCCGGTTCCTCTTTGAGGTCCGGCAACTCCTCTACGAAGTCCCGGAGGGCTTCTTCGAAAACGCGCGACTCTTCTGAGAGATCGGGCGTTTCGAGGTCTGAAGGGGGAGGGGGAGTGGGAATTCTAGAGGGTTGAGGTTCGAGAGCAGGTGAGCGAGAACGCTCGGAGGAGGAGACAGGAAGACAAGAAGGAGGTGAAAAATTAACAGGAGAACTGGGGGGACAGTCTGAAGGGGGAGGGGGAGTGGGAGTTTTTGAGGGTTGAGGTTCGAGAGCAGGTGAGTGGGAACGCTCGGGGGAAGAGACGGGGGAATAAGAAGGGAGTGGATAATCAAAGGAAGGACTAGGGGGACAGGGGTGTGTATCTCGTGTTGGTGTATAGTTTAATTGTTGTATTCTTAATTTAAATGTCCGCTCGTCTAAATTTAGTCTCTTAAAATCAATAATAAAATTCGGATCCGCGGACGCCCGAGCCAATAGCTTCCGGATCTTTCTATTTTCCCGGTTGCGGATGTATTTCGCCCAGCACTTAGAGCGCTTTCCCGGGGATGTTTCCACTAGGAAACACACGCAAGAGTTAACAGAGATATTGATTTTTAGTTAAAAGAAACAGTTTGATAATGATAAAGAAAAATGGAGAAGTTCTTAAGAATCTCAATATAACTCTATATAATTATATATATATATATATATATATATATATATATATATATATATATATTTTGAGAAAGAAATTAAATAAAACGATTCGGAGGGAATTGTTCTAGAAATAGAGGGAGAAGATTTTCCTTCAGGGCCTGGCAGCTAAGTGTGAATGCCAATCATGATATTACACCAGGATCCTGGCTAATCACGCCTAGAGACCCGTAAAAGGGGAAGGATTGCCTAAGTCTAACAATAAGCATGAATGCCAATCTTGACAGTGTTCAAGATCCTGGCTAATCAAGCTTACGGACTCGCAAGGGAGAGAGGATTGCACGAGTCTAACAATAAGGATGAATGCCAATCTTGACAGTGTTCAAGATCCTGGCTAATCAAGCTTACGGACTCGCAAGGGAGAGAGGATTCCACGAGTCTAACAATAAGGATGAATGCCAATCTTGACAGTGTTCAAGATCCTGGCTAATCAAGCTTACGGACTCGCAAGGGAGAGAGGATTGCACGAGTCTAACAATAAGGATGAATGCCAATCCTGACAGTGTTCAAGATCCTGGCTAATCAAGCTTACGGACTCGCAAGGGAGAGAGGATTGCACGAGTCTAACAATAAGGATGAATGCCAATCCTGACAGTGTTCAAGATCCTGGCTAATCAAGCTTACGGACTCGCAAGGGAGAGAGGATTGCACGAGTCTAACAATAAGGATGAATGCCAATCTTGACAGTGTTCAAGATCCTGGCTAATCACGCTTATGGACTCGCAAAGGAGAAGGTTCAAGAAGAGGAAATATAAAATATTTAATAACCAGAATTTAAGTTAATAATAATACTAATAAATGTTTGTGCTTGGATATTACTTGAAAATTTGAATTTAATAACAAACTGTTTCTTTTAAGAGGAAGAGAAAAAAAAATAAAGTAAGAGAAAGAATGAAATTCTTTGGTAGACTCACTATTTATTGTGTGCGAAGATGACGACTTTAAAAATTTCGCTGGATAAGCGAGGTGTGATCTATCTCTGGACTCGGCCGTGCGGAAGGAGTGGCTCGGAGATCGCTCGGTTCCGCTCGGAGATCGGCGGTGTTCGTTCGATCCCTCAAGGGCATACCACTTGTCACTTGCCCGCACCAATTTTGTAAATTTGAATAGGGTGGAACTCCTTGCACTACCACAATCGCAGTGAGAACTTGCGAGAATCGATGAATTTTAAAAGACTTGAATTATCAGCGCGGACTGATGGCAGACTCGATGCGACCGTTCGAGACGAGAGCCGAAGATGAATTGAAAATTCTGAGGGAGGATTTCGCGTAAATCGAATCTTGGCGTCTCTTCGCGTACCCTCTCCATTAGGCAAGCAATATTCTTTTTTAACGAATCAATCTTTAAAATGGTGCCCCTCTCATGAGTTGAGGGCGTCTCCCTTCCAAAAGAAGGTCCAAGAGTTTGCGCCTATTGGTGTAGGCTTTTGTTTTTAAAAATTAAGTCTCGCCCACTGGAGAGTCCGCCATGATCGGCCAAGTTGACAGTTTTATTGTTCACTTGAGTTTTATCTTAAACAGATAACGCGCAAGGGTGGTCTAGCAGGCGAGCACGTAGTGTCGAATGTCGCGAGTTTCAGTCGCGGATCATAGTTACATCAATAAGATAACACTCTAGTTCTTAGAAGGGCCTTTATTCGAGACTCTTCTCGTAACGCTTTTTCGCTAGAGGACTTCCAAGAAAAAAATATTACTTGATATATTTGTTAGTCTCTTGCATGCGCACTGTTTAGATTTCAAGCCTTCTCACGGTTCGAGTATCTTTTTAATTGTTGTTTAAAATTCTTGGTCTTCTAGGGGACCTTTGTTCGAATATTTATCACGCCTGGTTTAGGCTTTGAAATATTAGTCTCGCCTGCTAGATATTCCTTTAGTTTATTGTTTATAGTGCAAAGAGTTCTAGAGCGTAGGCGTTTAATATTACGTGAAAGAAAAGAATCGTGGAGTCCAACGGACGTAACACCCCCCACCTTAGACAAATGTTGGGGATGCAACATTTGCAACAAAAGAAAAAATTTCCTTGACGATTCTTTTCTTTCTGATTTACATATTTGGAGAGATCGCATTCAATTGCGGCAATTAAATGCGATCCTTTAATTCTTACAAAATATTAAAATCTTACAAGGCTAAAAATATTAATTCTTCTCTTATTTTTAAGAAGAAGGAAAGAGAAGGCGACCTCTAAAACCCCTTCCTTCGTTCTTTCGTTCTCCTTGTACATAACAAAAAGGTTCTCTCCTTTTTTTTTTCTTTTGACGGGGAGAAAGGTAATATACTTAGTGTCTAAATTATTTAGAAATATACTTAATATTATACTTAGAGATATACTTAGTAAAATACTTAATATCTAAATTAATTAAAAAAATTTTTTTTTTCTTTTTTTTTAGATTATAAGTGGGAAAGGAAAAATAAACTACTATTTTGTTTAGTAAACTGAGAAAAATAAGATTAATATATATATATGTATGGATTTTTTTCTTTTTTTTTTTTTGTTGTAGGGCCCATTTTCCTTCTGTTTAATGAATGAAAGGGGGAGAAAAAAAAACTAAGAGTAAAAGATGGACGCGTTTCACTGGTCATCGCCTCAAGAGAGAACTCTAGAGAGAGGAGTTTTTTTTTTCCTTTTTTTTTTCATTCTTCTATCCAGCGGTTGGGGACGGCTGCTCCCCATCCTTCGTCTAAATAGCTCTTGTCAGTGTGTGGGTATTCTTCGATACAGGCATTGCATTCATATGCGGGTCTGACCATCACTGTCAGTTCGTGGCAGAATGTACATTTGGTTTGGTTATCGGCTGAATTTCTGTGAACTAGGTTGTGCGATGGCACAAGAATATATGAAGATTTCAGTTCATCTGACATCCGGTCATAACATGAGTTGCAGATTTTAGAATTATTGGTCATATTTTGGTAAAGCTGATCTAATACTATGACACATCGAAGTTCCATGAAATATCCGTAAATTTCGGAGTGGTTTTGTAATCTCGCTTCGTCAGTTTGCCCATGATATC
Source organism: Formica selysi (assembly GCA_009859135.1). Lineage (NCBI taxonomy): Eukaryota > Metazoa > Arthropoda > Insecta > Hymenoptera > Formicidae > Formica > Formica selysi. The sequence goes on along the minus strand of WHNR01000028.1, from coordinate 571,540 downwards.
CTTCTCCTCGTATTTCAAGGGCCCTCGAGAGGCGATGATACATTGACATTTTTCTGTAATCGGTGAATAACATTCATGCTATAAGATGGAAGGAAAATGGTTCTACGTTTTGTTATATTGAATGCTTATAATGGAAATGGAAATAGAAATTATTTATATAATGTAATAATACTTAACAGTATTTATGTATATACTAATATAATAAGAAATAATCGTATCAAATAATAATGTATGGTGAGTTAATATATAGGTATGTAAAAGAAGAAAAGAAAAATAATATATATATATATATATTATTATTATTATTATTATTATATATATTTTTTTTTTTTTTTTTGGTTATTATTATTATTATTATACGGCGGGAAACACGTGCTCTACAATCCGTGTACTGCGTCGAGCGAGGCCCAATCGAATGAGTGCATCTTGAAAGTTGAAGACTGCTTCAAAATTCAGCGTTTTTACTTCCAATTTGACCAGGGCAGCCCCATCCCAGAGGGGCAGCGTTATGTTTATCCATCCTTTGCGATCTTCCGAGATGACGCGGCACATCTTCCTGGTCTCCTCAGGCCATGTTGGTGAAGGCATTATTGGGCCTGTGTGGGCTAAACCGCAAGCAATTGCTTGCCACGGTAGCTCTTTGAATCTATCTTCTAGCTTATAAACCTCGTGTATTGGTCGATAAACTTTCCTACCAATATCTTTCAGAGAAATTTCAACTAGGTCTTTTGTTTTTTTGATTCTAGTTATTAATCCTCTTCGCCAGATTTTTTCGTCTTTTACAGCGACGGCTTTTCCCCATTTTATTTCGTGTGACTCATAAGGCGAGATGATGCGTCCTGCCATTTGAAAGTTAAGTTCTCCTTCAAATTTTTCCACATTACTTTCATTACGCCTGAGTCGCACCCAGAAAAGCAGTGGTGATTCCACATGCGTAATTAGGACCGGGAGGCGCTCTCGAAGTAGTTCTCTAGTGTTGATTGCTTTGATTTCCATTGTTTTTTTTTCTATAAAGGAGTAGGTGTTCGTATATTAATTTTAAGGTGTTGTTTCCCAGCATTTTATATAAACGAGAATTAATATAATTGCAACGCCGTATTTTGTGAATTATGTTTATAGTAACGTTATATAATGTATGTATAAGATATGTATGTAATATATATTTTTTATATATATGTATATATATATGTGTTATATATCTATGGTTATATGTGATATCTATATAATATAATATGCTTTATCATTATTATTATTTTTTTTTCTTCTTTTTTTTTCTTTTTTTTTTGCTTTTCTTTTTTCCCTTTTTTTTTTTTTTTTTTTTTTTTTTTACACGGCGGGAAACACGTCCATTGATATTCTAGTCGTTAATTGAACGTGGCCCAGTTGTAATAACATTCCCCGTAGGTTGTAGGTCCCTTCAAAATTTTCGCTTTGCACCGTTAGTTTGACGAGGGCGGCGCCTCTGCGAAGGGGATAGACAATGTTAATCCATCCTTTACGGTTTTCAGCGAGGATTCGACAAAGATCTTTTGTTTTATCCGGCCAGATGTTGAGGTGCCCAACTGATCCCGTGTGGGCTAGGCCGCAAGCAATGGCCTGCCAAGGCAATTTGCGGAACCGATCGTCTAGGTAATATATGTCGTGTACGGGGCGCCAGGTTGTACGTCCAAAATCCCCTACATATTTTTACCATATTTGTGGCCTTATTAAATTTCTCGATCCATCCTCTCCGCCAGCGGTTGTCTTCTTTTATCACGACGTCTTCATCTTCCTTTATGTCTTGTGGCCAGTAGTGCAAGTATTTAGCTTTTCGCGACATGTGAAAATCGAGATCCTCTTGCAGTTCTTCCAAGTCCTTCTCGCTAGTCTTGAGTTGTACCCAGAACAGCAACGGTGATAACACTCGTATAATTGTTACCTCCAAGCGTGAGCGAGTCAAGTGGCTTGTACTGATAGCCTTAATCTCCATGTTATTATTTTCTAAAAAGAGCGGAATTCTGTTTTAATTCATGGTTTTATGTTGACATTAGTTGGGAAAGGGAAACGGAGCAGGAAAGAACAATAACGGGAGTTTTTATATATATATATATATATTTTTTTTTTAATTTTTTTTTTGATCTATTAAAAAAATTTTTTTTTTTTCATTATTCTCGGAGTTGCAACGTATAGTTTGAGTTTTGCTTGGTAGGAAGAGAAGGATAGACGTAGTCATGCTCTTTCTTAACTTCAGTATAAATGACCTGCTCAGGTTCATTTTTCTGAGGGTCAGGGCTCGGGGTCGTGGGCTCTTTAACAAGAGGCGCCCGCCTTAAGTGCAGTAACAGCTGAGTGAGAGAATCCCATATGGCTCCTATTAAATATATGGACCATCCATACACTGTGTGTAGAGCGTAGCCGTGTACTATTGTGTCCAATACTAGTTTAAAAATTCTTACACCCAGGTAAATTCCCATTATTCCAGCGCTAATATTTCCAAAAATTAAAAATTTATCCCAAAATTTCTGCCATGTAGAGATTGCAATTTTTTCCACAACGCTTTTGTCTAACAAATTTCGAAATGGAGCCGCCTTGTATGGACGTGGATCTTCCCATTACTCCTCTCGCTATACTATTAAGCACCGCGGGTCGTTCAGCTGGAAACATTATGTGATCTCTCAGGTCTTCAAGATCATTTTCGGTATATATTCCGCTTGTGGCGAGTGCTCCTGGGCTTGTATATTTCCAAGTAGGTTTAGTTAAAGGTTTCATAATTGTTGGTGGCATAGTGTCAATTGGTCTAGGCGTGAGTTTATACCAAGAATCTCCTAAGAGATACATGGCAGGAGCGAATGCGTTACATGCAGTTTGTATTCCTTGGCGCAACAAAATATGAGTCTGAGGTGTTAAGAAATATGTTTGATTTCCGCGCAACACTGGTAATTGATCGTAGCATTCGTCCGTTCGAGCTAGTCTTACTTCGACCGGTACACATTTTACTATGTGAATCACTTCTCCCGCCAATAATGCCATGTAGCCGGGACCTTTCATTAAATGGTATGCAAAAATATCAGGTGATTGAGTAGCTATAGCCAGTGTGTTCTGCAGCAATTGTTGCTCAAGATTACATTGTTGTAGCAAAATATCCCGGTATAATTGATTTATTTGTGTGCGAATATGTTTCTCGACATATACGAATTTAGAATTCATATATGTAAAAATGTCGAAGTTTGTAGCACGAGTTGATTTTTTAAAAATAGCAATGCCGGGTGTGGTCTCGAAAATAATTAATTTTGGATGTTCCGTACGCGTAAGCGTATACCCACAAGTTATATATTTTCCTTTGCTAGTTAAAGCGAACAGGGTATTCTGTGTGGTCAGTGAATAAACTACCTGAGCTTGTTGATTTATACTGTCAATGATTTTGTCGGCATATCCTTCATATAATATCCCGTAATTGGAAAATTTACAAGAATCCGCAGGTACAGGATCCCAGAAGGTATCCCCTCCCTCTATGTCAGAGCAATGAGTGGCGCTAAGTTCGCAGGCTACGCCTGATCTAAGTTGCACCTTATTGGTATTTATTCGCACATCGGCTACATAATCTTGCAACGTTATTTTGACACTGCCTAATACGATAACCTCAGCCCATGTTCCATACGGATCGGAATAAACGCTTCCGGAACATACTCCATCGTTATCTAAACGACCAGCTAATATTACAGGTCGAGTTGTGGTTTGATTAGGTTTGAGTCCAGTTATATATGTGTCAGATAATTGAAAAGTACCATAAGTGTGCATGCGTTGACATGCTTCCCGAGACACTTCTTGTACATATGCATATTTTCCATTGAATACATCCATGGTATGCGAAAACATCCCACATTTTTTAATTAAACGGTCGATCTCGACTTTGCATTGTATTACTTTTACTGATTCGAATTCATTGATTTGCAATAGCTGCATATAAATTCTACTGGAATTTACATGTTGTTGAGGGATATCGCACTCTTCTATGGTTAATAATGATAATGTTGTAAGATTAGCGGATGCCGAGCCACAGTCATATCCTATTATCCCATATGCTGATGGTAAGCCCGCTAATAAGATCATTATAACTATTCTTCTGGTTTCTCGATCCATCTGAAATTTTTAGTTCCAAATATTATTTGGATAGGTATATATATATATTTTTTTTTGTTGCTTTTTTTTGTGTTTTTTTTTTTCACACAAAAATTATTTATTTTTATTTGCTGTCAGTTGTTCATTAATTGTTTTAATATGGGAGATTCGCAATCGATTGGGATGTACGACTCGACTATTTTTCTTTATTCTAATTTTTACATTGTTTTTGTTTAGTATTTCCAGTATTTCATGAGGCCCTGTGTAATGATCTCCGAATTTGCCTGGTTTCGGCCCTTTTAATAGAAACACATGATCCCCAGGCTTGAAATTCTGAGGGTTGGCCTTTTTGTCGTAATGCTCTTTTGACCTGCATTTTGCTTGTATAACGTTTTTACGAGCGTTCCCTTGAATGACATGGAGTTGTGTTACAAGACTTATTAAATATTCATCGTAATTTGCCATTTTATCTTCCGGGGCTAGAAGCTCATTCGAAGGAATTCTAGCTATTTTTCCGAAAACTAATTCGTACGGTGTATGTTTTGTTGCTTCATGGACATTAGTGTTATAATTAAACATTGCGAGGCTGATCCATCGATCCCACTGTTTTTGCTCGTTCGCATATTGTTTTAAATATTCTCCTAATGCGTGATGTGATCTTTCTAAAGATCCATTTGATTGCGGATGGAAGGCTGTAGTGCGAAATTTACGAATTTTAAATATTTTAGCGAGTTTTCTCATTAAATCGCTAATGAAATTTCTTCCCTGATCTGTTAATATTGCCTTTGGTGATCCGAACACACAAATAAAACGGTCCACGAATGCTTCTGCGATTGTTTCGGAGGTTTGATTTTGCAACGGTATTCCCATGCAAAATTTAGTTAACTGATCTTGTAGTGTTAAGATGTATTCATTCCCTCTCTCTGTTTTAGGCAATGGGCCTACAATGTCCATGGCTACTTTATCAAAAGATGATCCAGGTGTGTCTGTAATTATCATAGGCTGTTTGGTCTTAACTCGAACGAGTTTTTTCAATTGACACTGCAAACATTGTTGTATATATTTTTGAACATCAGATTTTAAATTTTCCCAATAATAATTATGTTTTATTCTGTTATATGTTTTTGAAACCCCACGATGTCCGCCGGTCGGTAGACAGTGCGTTTCGCCGATTATAATGGATCGTAAATCTTTTGGCGGATACTTAATTTGTCCATGACAAACAATTATTTTGGTTGTAGTGTCCATGAATATTAATTGTAATTGTGATTTAATATTACTCCAGGGAACATTGTTAATAAATTCGGTTTTTGCTATACTGATTGTTTCTAGTTTCAAGTTCTCTATTATGTGTTGTAAATCTTTTAAAGTCTTTATGATGTGGCTGAGTGTTACCGTAGGGCCCTCCCGTTGAGCTTCACTAATGGGTAAGGCCATGTGGTAATGACTTTTATATTTTATGGCTTTAGCTTCGCCTAAGACAAGAGATCCTAAGCTCGGGAGTTCGTTTCGTTCGAATAGTTTCTGTGAGCCAGAATCTAATGGTTTTCCTTGTGTATCGACAAAATATGCCACGTTGTCTTTTCGTAAAAATAAAAGTTCGCGGGAATCTATAATGTTGCTTTTAATTAATTTATTTGCGATGATCATAGGTTTTGTTTTTCTTGCTTTTAAATTCTGGTTAATAATGTTTTCCTCGTCTTCTTCCTCATCTTCCTTGCCGCTGTCAGAATCTTTGTCTGGCGGATCGTTTCTATCTTCAATTTCCTCAATTTCTTCCTCATTATTATGCGATTCATTAGGTATTTTATTTTGTTCAATATTTTGTTTTATTATCTGACTTCTTGTTTGAATTCTGTTTTGTGCAGGATAATTATGAATTAAAGCCTTTTCAGTAATCGGTGAATAGTCTGGTTCATTTAATTCTGCAGGTGTAAACGGAAAGGTATCCGTAGTTTTGTCAAATAAATAATTTTCCGATGTTATTTCTTCTGTTTCTTCGTTATCCGAAAGATATAAATGGAAATCATCGTTTTCTTCTTCTTCTTCTTCGTTATCAGATTTTTCTAATAGTTCGGCAATTAATTGTGCATCTTCAGGGTTGTTTGGATTTAGCAATTTTCGATCTTTTATTATTTTGCAATCAATTTCCTCCAGGTTTATAGGGTTTCTCGATAAAGCGTCTGCGTTTACATTAGTTTTGCCGGCTTTATATATTACATCGTAATCGTATTCTGATAATTTTAATCTCCAACGGAGTATTCGCATATTAGCATCTTGCGCGTTTTTGAACCACATTAATGGTTTATGATCTGTGACAAGTGTAAATCTTCTTCCATATAAATACGGTCGAAAATGTTTGACGCAATAAATTATGGCCAATGCTTCCTTTTCGTATGTGTCGTATTTCAATTCATTGTCTGTGAGGGTTCTAGAGGCGTAAGCGATCGGTCGGTCTTTGTTTATCTCGCCTTGGGAAAGTATTCCTCCTACGGCTATTCCGGAAGCATCGGTGGTTAAAATGAATGATTTAGAAAAATCAGGATATTGCAATACTGGTTCTTCACATAATTTCTGCTTTAAAATTTCGAATGATTCTTCTTGTTCAGATGTCCACTCAAAACGAGTATCGTTCTTTAATAAATTCGTTAGTGGTTTTGCTAATTTAGAGAAATTTGATATGAATCGTCGATAATATCCGGCAAGGCCTAAAAATTGTTTAATATTTTTCGGTGTTTTTGGTCTTGGAAAATGTCGTACTGCTTCCAATTTCTTTGGATCTGGTTTTACTCCGTCTCTGCCGATTACATGCCCTAGATATGTTACTTCGGTTTTTAAGAATTCACATTTATCAGGTAATTTTAAATTAGCTGTACGAAGTCGCTCTATTAACGCGTTATATTTTCGTTCATGTTCTTCTAAGGAAGTAGCATAAATAACAATGTCATCCATGTAAACAAATAATTCCTCGCCTTGTAATCCCGTTAGTACTAAATCCATTAAGCGTTGAAAAGTTGCAGGCGCGTTTTTTAATCCGAAGGGCATTCGGTCGAATTCGTAATGTCCGAATGGAGTGGTAAAAGCTGTTTTATGACTATCGGCAGGATCCATTTTTATTTGATGGAATCCAGACGCAAGATCGCATACTGAGAAATATTGCGCTCCTCCTAATTGATCTAATATGTCAATAATATTTGGCAAAGGATAAGCATCTCCGATAGTTTTATCGTTTAAAGCGCGGAAATCGAGGACCATTCTCCAACGTTTATTTCCCTTCGAATCTTCTTTCTTTGGCACAATCCATATAGGCGTATTGTATGGTGACTGCGAATGTTTTACTATATCTCCTTCTAGGAGTTCCTCTACCTGCTTATTTATTTCTTCCTTATGTATTTGCGGAAATCTGTATTGACGAGTATAAATTGGATGGTCATCTGTAGTTGGTATTTGATGTTGTATTACATGAGTCGCAGTTAATTTTTCTCCGGGAATATGAAATCGATCTTGACTGTTTGTTATTAATTTTATTACGTTTTCTTGTTCCTTTTTATTCAAGTGTTCTAATCGTAACAAATCTATAATTTGTGTAAGTCTATCTTCTTTCGGTTCTTCGGATATTATTAAACAATTATTCAGATCAGAAATTGCGATATTATTTTGTTGCTCCTTTTCATTTTTCGATTTACGTTTTCGCATAAATTTATCTATAATTTCTTGAGATTTATGCAATAAAGCAGTTGAAATTTTCGAAGACGGTTTGTTTTTACATTTGATATTTCGATTATTTTCAATACCTAAATCTTTAATATTTAATTTATAATTTTGTGCCTTTTCAAGAAGGTCTTTTATTGTGACATGAGAGGATTTTTTATTATTATCATTATTTTCCGATGATAATCCAATTCTTGGAAACTTAACATCCATTAAGGTATAGAAATTTTTCCCTTCTTCGGGATTATATTGTGTCGAATTGCGTAATGAGGTTTGGTAATTTCCCTCCTCGCAATCGACGGAGCTAGAATTTTCTGTCGAGGTTTGGAAACTTCCTTCCGAAATTCTAGAATTAATTTTTATTGGAGAGGTTTGGTAACTTCCCCCTCCAATGGTTGGATTATTAAGTTTTTCAGAAGAGGTTTGGTAATTTCCCTCCTCACAATTAATGGAGCTAGAATTTTCTGTCGAGGTTTGGAAACTTCCCTCCGAAATTCTAGAATTAATTTCTTCTGGAGAAGTTTGGTAACCTCCTTCTCCATGAGTTTTAGAATTATTTAAATTTTTATTTGGATTGGTTTTAATTTTCCTCTCGTTTTTATTCCTTATTTTGTCTTTATTCATATTTTTATTCTCAATTTTATGTTCTTCTTGATTAAATATTTCGTCTTCGTTCTCGCTATTAATTTTTTCCATAGTAATAATATTTTGATAATTTTTATTTTTATTTTCTGTTTCTTTATGGATGAGGTCGTAATCACGTTCGTGATAATTTTTGATTTCGTCTTCATTCTTGATATTGACATTGATTTTAGCCATTTCCTGTGCTTTTGATGTTTTCTGTCGGTTATTAAATGGCTCGATGTTCGGTTCATAATCCTCGAGTAATTTATTTAATGGTTTCAAATGTAAAGTTGGTACTCGAATTTCCATTTCCTCATCTAAGGTGCTTATAACATTTAGATAAGCCTTTCCGGAAACGTTTTCCACTATAGTATCTCCCAAGTAGATTCCATGCTCTAGTTTTAATCTTGGTATATATCCCGTTTTTACTTCGGGGTTTCCTATTCTTACGTAGAATAGTGATTCCGACCTTGGAGATACTGTAATGGTTTCTGGAGAGAAGAAGGGTATGTTTATTCCGGAGACATCCAGTTGTCCTTGTGCGTAATCTATTTTTGAAGATGTTTGCTTAAAGAAGTCATTTCCTAATATACCAGATTGCGGAATCGGAAAGTCGTGAGATACTATATGGAAAGATACGGGTATTTTAAAAAGATTTAATGTGGTTTCCCCAAGAGTATACACTGGGTAATTATTTATCCCGTTTAATTTCAGTATATTTGTATAATTTATTTTTATGTCCTCGGGTATAAGATGTTCTTTAATTATATTCGGACCAGATCCCGTATCTAACATGAAAGTTATTTGAGCGGTTATTTCAGTGATTTTTACCCGAACAGTAGGCACGCGACTATGTTTGTCGAGATTTACTGTTACGGGACGTATATCTATTGTTTCACACTCTACTTGACTTCTCGAGACGCAGGCAGGTGTGCTGTCGGCTCGGCCCCCCGTTGCACACCCGATGTCGAAGGACCGTTGTAGTTTCCCTGGTCTTGCTCTTTTCGGCGATTATTGCTCGCAAGTCTTAACTGACAATTTTCAAGGAGATGGCCTTCTTCTTTACAGTATCGACAAAATAGATTATTTTTAGGTGCCGAATTTGAGTTTATTCTCGAACGACAATCTTTGGCGACGTGCCCGATTTTGTCGCAATTTTGACAAATAATCTTCCGCTTATTTTCCAAATTACGTTCTTCATTTTGTTTTTTCCAGCAATTATTAGCTGAGTGGCCAGGTTTGTCACACCACTGACAGACTAAGGATGCTTTATTAATTTGGTCGTTATTATTATTTTGTCGACATGTTTTTGCATTATGTCCCGTTTTGGAACATAATTGGCAAATAATAGTTCTTTCTTGAATTACGTTTACTGGTTGTCGCGATTGAGGATCGCGTAAACGGCATCTGTCAGCACTATGTCCTCGTTTTTTGCAAATTTGACATATTAAAATTTCGATTCCCAATCCCGTTTTATTAAAATTTTGTAGGTGAGGTTGAGCGAGTTTTCGGCAATTATTTGCTATGTGCCCGTCTTTAAAACAGATTTGACAAGTTTCCCGTCCCCGGTTTATGGTTTGCGCCGTATTTTTGCCTGAGTCGGCTCTCTCTTCCCCTCGTAAATCTGTCATTGTTCGAAGCTCTCTTTCTATCCTTAAAGCATCGGTAACCGTATTCTGTACATCCAAATTCCTCGTAATCCTTTGTTCGATTTCGGGTTTTAATCCCCTTATAAAACATTTACACATATCTTTTTCTAATGATGCTTTAATTTGTTGATCGGGCAAGGCGTTTCCGGGTCCCTTGTAACCCTCCAAAATTTGCTTTCCGAGCATTTTAACTCGATTTGCATAAGTAATTACATCCTCTCCATTTTTCTGATAGATGCAGCCTAATTCCCCTTGTAATTGGTAAACATTTTTAGAGGATCCGTAGACTTGTTTTAAATAAGACGTTAATTCAGATACATTATTAAAATTTCTGTCTTGTATGGTTCGACGTGCCTCACCAACGATTCTAGTTCTTATTATTTTAGTGAATTGCGATTCAGCCTCTCCCGGTAACATAGATTTAGCTTCTTCGCATCCTTCAATAAAATAGTTTAATGGAATATTGTTCCCATCAAAGAAGGGAACGGCTTCAACCGCGTATTTTAAGGTTGCAAACGGGTTATTGGCCATTATTTCAGATTCGTCTGAATCGCTTTCTAGGTTTTCAACGGTAATATTATCTAACGCGTTAACTTGTTTAATAATAGTAACGTCTTGAGAATCACCGGAATCTGGGTCGGGCGTATCAGCGGTTTCGCCAATTAAAGTTTTTTCTAAGGTTTCGTTTAAATCAAAATTAATTTGTCTGCCGGTTGATTTAGAAGATAATGTCGGTGTAGATGTGTGTATTGTATGTGGTTCGGATTTGGATTTAGATTTGAATTTATTTCCTTCTAGAGCGAGTTTATAAAGTTTTTCTACTTCGTCTTTATCGCTTCCTCCTCTACTACTTCGACTCATTCCCGTCTTTAGAAATCGCACATTACAATCCCGGACGAGCCCCCAAAATTACTTATGTTACGTCCAGACTCAAATAAAGGAAGAGTCAGCGGGAGGGCGTAACCTACTTACCTCTAGACAAACGCTAGACGATGCGTCTCCTAGAGTCGAACGAACAGATCAGGGCCCGAGATAGATCAACGACCGGAAGGGTCGCTCTTACTCTATCGAAAGGGCCGTTCGCTCGGTGGTCCCTTTTCTGGTAAAGGAACTGAATCCCTATTACCCGGGACGGGACCTTGTGCGATTTCGTGCAACAGGAAGGAGATCGGGTTAATAAACTGCTCGAATTTTTAAAATCTAACTTTACATTTATTCAAAAAATAAAATGAATAATTTTAAAAGGTACAATTTAATAATGAATCATCAGATTCATTTTTATATTCTGTTATTGTGACATAACTTGCTTAGGATCTAATATGTTTGCGTGTAAATGTGTGTGTGGATGAAATTTGTGTTCTCGCGGGTGTTACAATAAATACGGAGGACGTCAACCGGAATTAGACGGGGAAACTAAAATTTAAACTCCGGTTGGTAATTTACAATAATGTTTAGAGAAATTACATGAAATAAAAGTGTGAGGGTTGGACGATAGAGGGAGAGGAGAGAGAGAGAGAGAAAAAAATGGGGGAGGATTATTAGAGGTCTTGGAATTGGACGGTGGAGGGGGAAGGGAACTTCATCCAAAAAACCTCGATAGGGACGGCTAATGGAAAAGGGCAACCCGGGCCAAAAAATGGAATTATGGAACCGGGGGGACTGGTATGGAGGATATGGTAGAATTGATCGAGGTCTACTATGTCTGGACCGACACAGTAATCCTCGTCTGTTAGAGGGACAGGAAAAGGGGGAAATTGATTCAGGAGATACCTGTACCAGGATTCCCTGTCCTGGTCTTCGAAAAGGGACCCCGACTCTCCTTCGGGATCGGAAGATTCCGGTTTAAAATCTTCCGGTTCCTCTTTGAGGTCCGGCAACTCCTCTACGAAGTCCCGGAGGGCTTCTTCGAAAACGCGCGACTCTTCTGAGAGATCGGGCGTTTCGAGGTCTGAAGGGGGAGGGGGAGTGGGAATTCTAGAGGGTTGAGGTTCGAGAGCAGGTGAGCGAGAACGCTCGAAGGAGGAGACAGGAAGACAAGAAGGAGGTGAAAAATTAACAGGAGAACTGGGGGGACAGTCTGAAGGGGGAGGGGGAGTGGGAGTTTTTGAGGGTTGAGGTTCGAGAGCAGGTGAGTGGGAACGCTCGGGGGAAGAGACGGGGGAATAAGAAGGGAGTGGATAATCAACGGAAGAACTAGGGGGACAGGGGTGTGTATCTCGTGTTGGTGTATAATTTAATTGTTGTATTCTTAATTTAAATGTCCGCTCGTCTAAATTTAGTCTCTTAAAATCAATAATAAAATTCGGATCCGCGGACGCCCGAGCCAATAGCTTCCGGATCTTTCTATTTTCCCGGTTGCGGATGTGTTTCGCCCAGCACTTAGAGCGCTTTCCCGGGGCTGTTTCCACTAGGAAATACACGCAAGAGTTAACAGAGATATTGATTTTTAGTTAAAAGAAACAGTTTGATAATGATAAAGAAAAATGGAGAAGTTCTTAAGAATCTCAATATAACTCTATATAATTATATATATATATATATATATTTTTTGAGAAAGAAATGAAATAAAACGATTCGGAGGGAATTGTTCTAGAAGTAGAGGGAGAAGATTTTCCTTCAGGGCCTGGCAGCTAAGTGTGAATGCCAATCATGATATTACACCAGGATCCTGGCTAATCACGCCTAGGGACCCGTAAAAGGGGAAGGATTGCCTAAGTCTAACAATAAGCATGAATGCCAATCTTGACAGTGTTCAAGATCCTGGCTAATCAAGCTTACGGACTCGCAAGGGAGAGAGGATTGCACGAGTCTAACAATAAGGATGAATGCCAATCTTGACAGTGTTCAAGATCCTGGCTAATCAAGCTTACGGACTCGCAAGGGAGAGAGGATTGCACGAGTCTAACAATAAGGATGAATGCCAATCCTGACAGTGTTCAAGATCCTGGCTAATCAAGCTTACGGACTCGCAAGGGAGAGAGGATTGCACGAGTCTAACAATAAGGATGAATGCCAATCTTGACAGTGTTCAAGATCCTGGCTAATCACGCTTATGGACTCGCAAAGGAGAAGGTTCAAGAAGAGGAAATATAAAATATTTAATAACCAGAATTTAAGTTAATAATAATACTAATAAATGTTTGTGCTTGGATATTACTTGAAAATTTGAATTTAATAACAAACTGTTTCTTTTAAGAGGAAGAGAAAAAAAAAATAAAGTAAGAGAAAGAATGAAATTCTTTGGTAGACTCACTATTTATTGTGTGCGAAGATGACGACTTTAAAAATTTCGCTGGATAAGCGAGGTGAGATCTATCTCTGGACTCGGCCGTGCGGAAGGAGTGGCTCGGAGATCGCTCGGTTCCGCTCGGAGATCGGCGGTGTTCGTTCGATCCCTCAAGGGCATACCACTTGTCACTTGCCCGCACCAATTTTGTAAATTTGAATAGGGTGGAACTCCTTGCACTACCACAATCGCAGTGAGAACTTGCGAGAATCGATGAATTTTAAAAGACTTGAATTATCAGCGCGGACTGATGGCAGACTCGATGCGACCGTTCGAGACGAGAGCCGAAGATGAATTGAAAATTCTGAGGGAGGATTTCGCGTAAATCGAATCTTGGCGTCTCTTCGCGTACCCTCTCCATTAGGCAAGCAATATTCTTTTTTAACGAATCAATCTTTAAAATGGTGCCCCTCTCATGAGTTGAGGGCGTCTCCCTTCCAAAAGAAGGTCCAAGAGTTTGCGCCTATTGGTGTAGGCTTTTGTTTTTAAAAATTAAGTCTCGCCCACTGGAGAGTCCGCCATGATCGGCCAAGTTGACAGTTTTATTGTTCACTTGAGTTTTATCTTAAACAGATAACGCGCAAGGGTGGTCTAGCAGGCGAGCACGTAGTGTCGAATGTCGCGAGTTTCAGTCGCGGATCATAGTTACATCAATAAGATAACACTCTAGTTCTTAGAAGGGCCTTTATTCGAGACTCTTCTCGTAACGCTTTTTCACTAGAGGACTTCCAAGAAAAAAATATTACTTGATATATTTGTTAGTCTCTTGCATGCGCACTGTTTAGATTTCAAGCCTTCTCACGGTTCGAGTATCTTTTTAATTGTTGTTTAAAATTCTTGGTCTTCTAGGGGACCTTTGTTCGAATATTTATCACGCCTGGTTTAGGCTTTGAAATATTAGTCTCGCCTGCTAGATATTCCTTTAGTTTATTGTTTATAGTGCAAAGAGTTCTAGAGCGTAGGCGTTTAATATTACGTGAAAGAAAAGAATCGTGGAGTCCACCGGACGTAACAAGGGCTTGAACCGATTACGCGAGGAATTAGCACAAACACGCCGAGACCTTGAAGCTATACGAGCCGCGATAGCGGAACAACAAAATCAACAAAGGAATGTCCTTCGCCAGGCTTCGGAGAATGGACAAAATCGGGTAAATACTGACGAGATTAAGACGATAATAAGTAGCGTGCAGAATTTTAATGTAGACATTAAGATACCAAAATTCAAAGACGAAAGTACACTAAATCCAATGGAATTCGTGGAGGGGTTAGAAAAATTCTTTAAAATAAAAAATATTAAAGAGGATAGGAAAATTCTAGTAGTCGAACACTCTCTAGAGGGAAGGGCGAGCTTGTGGTTGGATTTGCGGAAGGAAATTCAAAGTTATAATGAATTTAAAGAACGATTTCTTGATGAATTTTATTCCGTGCCAGTTCGCGTACAATTCAAAAATTCGTGGATGGAAAGTCGTTATGACTCGAATAAAGACTCGTTACAAACGTATTACTATCGTCAGCTCAAAGAATCGAGATATTTTATTCCAAAATTGTCCGAGTATGAAGTTAATTACCAAATTGTTCAACAATATCCTGCGTGGGTTAGAGAAATGCTAGCCACAATTAATTATAGTGATGGGAGTTTAATTGGTCAGACTCTGGCTAATCTTGACGGGATTCGAAGACAAAGGGAACGTGAACATAAAAACGGTAGTCAACAAAGATATATTGCGGATCCAAAAATACGACAAATAAATGCTTATGGATCAAATCCACGTGAAGGTTATCGGGAATACAGCAATAACGGGAATTATCGCGGAAAACATTATAGAAAAGACTGGAACGAAAATCCTTCTTATTGTACGGGTCCCCGATACGTTGGTCGAGATAGGTTGCCGGATTTTAGACTGCCGGATACACGTTATCCTCCGCCATCTGTTGCGCGAGAGAGAGGGTACGATTATAATATCAATACAAAAGTTAACGATCAATCGAAGAGCGGTAATTTAAACTAAATATCGGTGCGCTGAAAATCGGTCCATCATCGCACCGTCATGACTTTGATTTTGTTGACGAATTGACCAAAGGAATTGAAGGGAAAAAGGACCAAGAGATTAGCGATAATTCTGAGTTAGTAGCAAAATGTCCACATGTGCGCTTTACGATTGGCAGACAGCCTATGATGGCACTGCTTGATTCGGGTAGTCAAATATCAGCAGTGTCGGAATCAATTTATAGAGATTTGATATCACAAGGAGGGGCGAGAGAATTGCCGGTCACCAATCTGGTTGTCACGACCGCTGTCGGTAAAAAGTCAACGGCCATTAAACGTCAAATGTTCGTTCAGGTAAAAATCGAGGATATGGTTATGGAAAATTCTTTTCTGGTTGTACCGTATCTGACGTCAGATATAATCTTGGATCACGATTGGTTGTTGAGGAATAAGGTGATTATAGATTATAGAAGAAATAGTATAGAGATACAAGGAAGAAGGTTGGTAGATTTGTCGGTGGTATTCGGACGGAGCGCAGTGGAGACTCTGGTCTGTACGCGGAGGAACG
The DNA here is from genome assembly GCA_009859135.1 of Formica selysi. NCBI lineage: Eukaryota > Metazoa > Arthropoda > Insecta > Hymenoptera > Formicidae > Formica > Formica selysi. Next base: position 555,617 of record WHNR01000028.1, on the reverse strand, counting down.
ATGCGGTGTACGTATATGTAATAGGGATGCATGAACGGACGATGAAGGGGAACGATGACCAGTCAAAAGATAGAGTTTCGAATGAGGTGGTAATTAAGGAAGGTAATGGGGGGGAAACAAGTTCAAATAAAAAGACTGATAAGAAAAATGAGCCGGATAACGGTAATGAAGGGTGCGCAAATGGAGATAAGATTTCGGAGGATAGGCGGGAGGTCTCGATGAATCCTCGGGCAATCGCGGGGGGACTAACCCTGCTTGAGGATCGCCAGAGGCATCGCGTGTGCAAAATGTTGGAAGATTTTCGATTGCTGTTTTCGGACAAACCGGGCTGTGCGCGGGGATACGAACATCAAATAAGACTTACGACCGGACAACACCGCATCCGTCATAATTATCCCGTCCCGCTTGCGTTACGAGATCCGACAAGAAAAGCGATCGAGAAAATGATTGACGATGGGGTAATAGAGAGGGGGGTTAGTCAGTACTGCAACCCTTTAAAAATTGTAAAAAAGGAAGATGGTAACATTAGAATTTGTTTAGATGCTAGATTTTTAAATAAAGTGATCGAAGACGATCAAGAGTCACCACCGTTAATTAACGAGTTGATGCAAAAATATCATGGGGCACAGTGGTTCTCAAAGATGGATTTAACTCACGGATACTGGCAGATCCCAATGGAAAAATCGTCGCGACCGTTCACTGCGTTTTTGTTTGATTCCAAAACGTATCAATTTTGTAGAATTCCGTTTGGTTTGAAGACCGCGGGTAGTGGCTTCATGCGGGCATTAAGCTTCGCGTTAAAAAATGATTTTGATAAGGAGACATCGTGCTATGTTGACGATATATTAATTGGCACTAAAACGTTTGAGGAACACCTCGCGGTCTTGAGTAGAATGTTCCAAAGGCTTGTAGATTATAATTTTACATTAAAATTATCAAAATGTATATTTTTTCAAAGAAGCGTCCCATTTTTAGGATTTGAGGTATCCAGATTAGGTATTTCTCCGGAGCGAAAGAAGCTAGAAGCTATTATAAATTTTGAGGAACCTAGGAATAAAAAACAACTTCAGCAGTTTTTGGGGGTATGTAATTATTATCGACAGTTCAATGTGAGACATAGCATTTCGGTAGATTCGCTCCGGGAACTGTTGAGAAAGTATGTAGAATGGAATTGGACGCAAACTCAATCCGCAGCGTTTAAAAAATTGAAGGAAAATCTTAATCGAGGTATAACTTTGAGGCATATTATTCCAGGGGTGCCTTTTAAGTTGCAAACGGATGCGAGTGATCGAGGTATTGCAGGAATTTTATACCAAATTGATAGCGGGGGAAATCATAATGTGATAGGCTTGGTGAGTCGATGTTTGTCTCGTCCGGAAATTAACTATACTACTACGGAAAAGGAACTACTAGCAATCGTGTATTCAGTGGAAAAATTTCGAGTCTACCTCATAGGTGTGCGCTTCGAGATAATAACGGATCACAAGAGTTTAACGTTCCTGCAATCGGCGGGATTTCTGAGTGGTCGAATTGTGCGTTGGCTATTGTTGTTGCAACAATATTGTTTTTTTGTATCGTATTGTTGTGGGGTGGATAATGTGGTGGCCGATTTTTTCAGTCGGAACCCAGAGGGAAGGTTTGGAGAGGAAGATCTTAGTCAGACGGTTATCTCATCGTTGCATCAATATTTCTTCCCCGCATATAATGAAGAAACATCGGTTGTAATATCCCTGCTTCGTTGCGATGCGAATTTCGCTAGGAGTCTAAGGAACCTGGGGGGATGGCAGCGTAATGATCCGAGGATAAAAAGTAGCTTTGATGCATACGATGAGAAAAAAGGGGGGGGGATACAGACGTGATATATAAGGATATATTGTTCCATCGAGAAAGGGGTCGTAAGAATTGGAGAATTGTAATACCCCAAAGGATGCAACGACTGCTAATAGAGGCGATACATTCGAAGTTGGGTCATACGGGTGTGTTTAAAACAGTCGCGTATTTGAAACAGTTTTATTACTGGAGAGGCATGTCAGCTCAGGTAAAGAAATTTGTGTTGCACTGTGATTTGTGCCAACGAGTAAAACATTTAACGATATCAATGGAAGGGGAATATCAATTCATTGAATCAAACGGACCGAATGAACTGATTACCGTCGACTTTTACGGTCCACTCCCAATGGCCCGCGGGGGAATGCAATATATATTTGTTATGTTGGATGCATTTACGAAATATGTGACTCTATACCCAATGAGAAAGGCAACGGTTCGTATGTGTTTGAAAAAAATAATGAATAATTTCGTGCCGAAGTTTGGGAAGCCGGGGCGTATATTATCGGATCACGGTAGTCAGTTCACATCGACGCTGTGGAAAACGCGACTCGAAGCGGAGGGTATTAAAGTATTATATAGCTCGATCAGACATCCTCAATCGAATCCCACTGAACGCGTGATGCGAGAGTTGGGTCGTTTGTTTAGGACTTTATGTAAGGAAAAGCATACCAAATGGGTGGAATTTATACCTAAAATCGAAGAAATATTAAATATAACGGTACACCAGAGTACGGGAATGACGCCGTATGAGTTGCAATTTGGTGGTTCCGTCCAAGATGAAATCCTCAAGCTCGTCCAGTTTCCCGAGTGTGAGAAACCTCAACACGAATATCTAATTGCATTGGCTAGAGAAAATTTGAGAAAGAATTTTGAAAATCGTAAAAAACAACAAAAATGTAAAACGAAGGTGGAGCTATTGGTGGGGGATTTAGTCTTGCTGAGAGTGAAACATATCTCAAATGCTGTGGATAAGGTAGTCGGGAAGTTTTTCCATCTATTTGAAGGTCCATATAAAATAATTCGTCGTAGTGGAGAGAATGCGTTTACCTTAGGGGATCCGCAGAAAGAATCAATAGAAATCGGTACATATAATCGTCTCAATCTGCGAAAGTATTATCGGGAAAAGGCGGAGAATAACGAGAAATAGATAAATAGGTTCAGGCTCTCTTAAAAACCTTAGTCGATGTTTAGTTAGCTTAGGTTTAGTTATTTTATATTTACTGACGCGTGACGTCGAAACGACACTTGGATGAAGGATGCTTGTCCGAATATTATAATATTATAAGGCGATAGACTCTAATGTAAGTAGGGAAATAAGTTAAGATGCGAAAGGAGTTCAAACATGTAAACGATAATTGTATGTTTAGCGACGCATGGTGTTGAAAAAGACACTTTGACGAAGGTCGAGGTACCTTGCCGGATAGCATGACAAGATTATAAACGCTAATATAAGCAGGAAAGTTAGTTGCAATGCTAAAGAGGCTCAAACGAGTAATGAATAATAAGATGCGTTGGTGCCTAGAAGGCTCATTCTGGGATAGGTGTATTTTTATGTTCCTCACGCTGGGGGTGTGTTACATAAAAGGGGGGGCATTGTAAGAGGCGATATCGAAATATCAATCGACCGTTTTCGGCGCCCCGTGCCTACTCCCACTTCTGCCGAAATATCAGCGGATAGTGCGCATGTCGATCGATCGCGGTAAATCAATATAATAGAGCTCCGGGATCTCTCGCTCTCTTTCGTTCCGGGGACGCACGCCAGCGACATCGAATAGAGAAGTACTCCGACTTCCTTGCAATTATTTGGGCCACGTCAACAGACATTATAAGGAGAGAGGCACCGCCATATATTACTGAAGCCTGGATCCACCTTGGGCCGGCGGAACTCTCGGGCGTGAGGAGGAAGCGAAGCTGGAAATCCCCGGAACAGGTGAAAGAGCCAACGAGGGAAAAATCGACGCAATCTTGAATACGTGGCACCACCCCAGATGAGTATTGCTCCAATATAAATCTCGAGTTAGAGAGCTTGCGGTGAGATCTCGGACACAAAGAGGCTCGTATCCGAATCCACGAGGCACGACGGCATTAGTTCAGTAAAGATAGTTAAGTAAAGATAGTAGCGTTGAATAAGTAAATGTATAGGCGAAAGCGGATTAGAGGATAAATCAAATATTGTAAAGGACGAACCGTATACGTATATTTAGAAATCATTGCGATATTGAAAGTTCAATTAATTATAAGTCCTCGTTCTGTAAATTGTAAGAAAAGGCACGCGTGTGGGGATAGCGTGAGTGTCCCTGGCCTTCTAAAAAGACAGGAAAAAATGAAAAATATTACAGATTGTACCTTCCGTCAAATCGTCGTTAAAAGAACCCCGCACTAATCATATGGAAAATCTGTCCCGGTTAAATCAATTGGTTTTTACATATGTTGTAGCTTATGACTTACTGAACAAAAGATGTAATGGGCACAAAGCTCAATAATGGACAGTTATCGAGTTATAACCAGTCAAACATGAAAAATTCGGACTGCCGAATAGTCTAATCTCGGAAGGTATTGATTTTTTTGAAAAATGTTTGAAACAAACATAGTAGGGTTTTACAAAATCTGTTAATTGGTGACATTATTTGTGAATTTTGAATGACCTTGAAAAGCTCCGTGAACAAAAATCTTCCACAAAAATGCCTATTTTTATTATATTCGTGTAGCTAAATTCGAGACGTTTTCAAAATATTTTTGATGAACCTTGTTTCTACTAAAACTTCTTGAGAACTAATGTACACGATTTACCATCTCTGGTTATGAGCGTAGAGTTATGTGTAGAGCGCTCGATTCGTACAGCTAGAGCCGTCAGGCGACTCATCCCCACTGCTACACTGCGGGCGGTATACTGTATACTCTATCTGCAATCTGTGAGAAATCATATTGGTTGATATTGCTAGCGCAGGCATTGTCATCACTAAGCCTATCTATTCTAGCGTTATTGCTGCCGAATGCTATTACTTTCTGGCATTACTACGTCCGATATTGATATTATTGATATCAGTGTATTCTGTTCATTTTGGTCTCAGGAATTATTTCACCAGAAAAGTTTTTAATATCTAATCAATCTGATATTGCTACGCAATTCGATAATAAAGTATTATCATGGCTTACAGACATGGAATCCATTGTTATGTTTGCGATCGTGCTTTTCAAGCTCGACAAATGGTACGAATCATTGGCGATAATGATGCAATTAAAAAACAAATCGCTGTTTTTAGGTGAACTGGGCTGGGTAAGGAGCCCATTGATATAGACAATGAAAGCCGATTATGTTTTAATTGCAATGTATCTATTGTACATGAAATAGAACAGATAGAACTTGATCCGACTTGCCTACGACTCAACGTTATTACCCAAACCCGAAATAATTCTTGTTTATTTTGCAATGCTATTGTAAATATTAGACCACTGTCGTTAGAATCCAGGGTAAATGTCTTTGTTCTGAAAAATATTTATATTCCTGAACACGTTTATTGTTGTGACCAACATTTGGATGATCGCGGATTTATTTTACAGTTACTGCTGCCAGGTTTGCGATTTATTTATAGACCATATGTAATAAAAGGTCAGCAACTGCAAGTTTTCTTAGAAGCTCTTCGTAATATAGCAAATAATAATAATCGTTATGAAAACGAAAATAGTTTTACAGAGGATGAATTTAAATGTATAGCACCCATTACAAAACAACAGTTTCAAGAATTGTATACATATTGCGATCCTATATTCCAAGAACGTGGTATCAGAAACGTTACTAAAAAAGATCTTTTAATTTTTTTATGCAAGCTGCGACAAGGACTGTCTGACGAATTTCTTAAAGTACTGTTTCAGTATTCCTCTAGACAAGCAGTGAGTTTAGCGATTTCCAAAGTTCGGCAGTCTTTAGTAAACAGATTTGTCCCTGATAATATTGGTTTTCAAGCTATAACTCGAGAAGAGTATATAATGAGACATGTAACACCTTTTGCAAACGAATTATATAATTCTGAGCTAGCTATTCCGAAAGTAATTGCTTATATTGACGGGACTTATTCTTATACTCACAAAAGTAGCAACTTTCGTGTTTTACGACAAACATACTCAATGCAAAAAGGTCGACATCTGATAAAACCTTCTCTTATAGTTGCTCCAAATGGGTATATACTGGCTATTCAGGGTCCTTACTTTTCTGATTCTCGTAACAATGATGCTCGAATATTAAATAATGAATTTCAACGTGATGCGGACAATATGAGAGGATGGTTTCATGATGGTGACATTTTTATATTAGATCGTGGATATCGAGATGCTTAGCCATTACTTCGTGAATTAGGCATTGAGTATAAAATGCCAGCTTTTCTTGGACCTCAACAGAAACAATTATTCACTGAAGAAGCTAATGAGTCTTGATTGGTGACAAAAACAAGGTGGATAATTGAAACTAGTAATGGACATATCAAGTCTATGTTCAAGTTTTTTGATCATACAATTATAATGCCTCATCTTCATCACTTGGGCGAGTTTTATAACATTGCAGGTGCTATAATTAATAGATATCATCCTTTAGTTTTAATGGAAGAAGCTAATGCAGGATTAGCAAGAGAACTTCTTGATAAATCTAGAGAGGTTAATATTGTTCAAGCGCGAGTTGAAGTAGAAAGGATGTGCTATAGAAATGCACAATGAATACATTTACATGAAGGACAGTTACGTGACTTTCCACGCCTAACATTAGAATATTTACGAGATTTGACTATTGGTACATTTCAGGTTCGTCTAGCAAGATCTTATATTCAAGATAAGATGCAGCGTGATGCACAAGAAGAATTTCAATTGGATTCGTTGTTTGATGAACAAGGTTTCATAAGGGTGCGAGTATTTTCACGATTCCGTAATGCTATAAAACATCAAATATTTATAGCTTACAACATAAGAGATGCAGATAATATAGATGATGAGAGGGAGGCGATTTTTGGTTATTACTGCACCTGTAAGTCAGGCGCACGGACTGTGGGTACATGTGCACATGTAACCAGCGTATTGTGGTATTTAGGATATGCACGACACCAGCCCAATGTTCGTTATCCCTCTTCATCATTATTGAACACAATATTAGATGCCGCTCAGAGACCACCACAGCAGGATCCAAATAATGAGTAATATACAATAAGGTCATTTATTTTATTACCCCACACATACACACACACACATACACACACAGCAGAGAGGGTTTGGAGTCAAAAAATACTACGGGAGTGACCTAACCTAACCGTGGGGTCCTTATCTCTGCTGTGACACATAAAGATTTTTGTTCACGGAGCTTTTCAAGGTCATTCAAAATTCACAAATAATGTCACCAACTAACAGATTTTGTAAAACCCTACTATGTTTGTTTCAAACATTTTTCAAAAAAATCAATACCTTCCCAGATTTGACTATTCGGCAGCCCGAATTTTTCATGTTTGACTGGTTATAACTCGATAACTGTCCATTATTGAGCTTTGTGCCCATTACATCTTTTGTTCAGTAGGTCATAAGCTACAACATATGTAAAAACCAATTGATTTGACCGGGACAGATTTTCCATATGATTAGTGCAGGGTTCTTTACTTTGCCAGATAATTTGTCTATTAGTAATATATTATATACGTTATAGTAATATATATATATTACTATAACGTATATAATATATTACTAATAGACAAATTATCTGGCAAAGCAAATTTAAACGACGATTTGACGGCAGGTACAATCTCAGCATATTTTTTAGATCGGGACGCTCCTGAGGCATAGCGTTACGCGCGCGATCGGCGGCTCAGCCGTCGAGCCTCGAGCGGTAGTGGGAGGACCGTAGGCGTCGCTTCACATATCGGCCCGAAAAGGGCAACTATCTCCGAGCACTGGTGTAAAGAAATAGTATACTTAAGACCATAGATGCAAGATTTGCGTTTTGTGCCCGCTGCCAGCGCGTGTAGAGGGGATACGTACACAAGCGTGAACCGTGTACGTGTAATGCGCAGAACTCTCTGCGCATTACACGTATACGGTTCACGCTTGTGTACGTATCCCCTCTACACGCGCTGGCAGCGGGCACAAAACGCAAAACTTGCATCACTGCTTAAGACGTTTGTTAGAACACATAAGTTTCAAATCTTGCATAACAGGCGCAACGGAAGTATCTTGCGACAACCAAAGCGCGATAGAGTTAAATAAAAATCACACGTTTCACGGCCGAAGTAAACATACCCAGACAGCACTATGACATCCTCGGGAAATCCGAAGGACATCCAGGACGGACATTACGGATATCCTGTGGATATCCAAATTTTATCCCGGGATTTACTCAGGATGTCCTGAGGAATAGCAAATGAGCACCTCATGCTATACCTAGAAATATCCTCAGGATATCCCATTTCAAAGTCCTACGGATGTCCATAAGATGTCCGTAAGACATCGTAATTCCTAAAACGTCCACAATGCATTCAAAATTAGTCCAGAATATGTTATCAAGGTATTTCATATGATATTTTAAAGATAACATATTGAATATAATTTATATAAGATATATATATATTAATAGAATATAAAATAGAATATTTTAAATATAATATAGAAGTTCATAAATTATTTTCTTTATAAAATTGCGTTCTGTTATTCACTGCCAATATCGAAAATCTAATACTGAAAATAATTCACGTTCTTTGATATTTGAGGCTTTCATGCTGTACATGAATATATTAGGTTTGTCTTCCGGGTTTGAGCCGTTTAATATTTTCTAAACAATTCAATATCTGAATTTCCTATGTTGGGATTGCATCAGAAATTGAACTGATAGAAAATAATTACATTTTTAATTTCCTGCCAGTTGCTCTTTGCAAGCTTTATATAATTCTCATGACCAAATCTCAAATACGAGATGAACGCATCGCCCGCGCGTCGCATAGCGGTAAACAAACGAACTAGCGGCTGAATACTATTTTTTGTAAAATTTTTGGAATGTTGCGCACAATAATATTTCTCATGAAATATTAAATAAATAATAATTTTGGATATATAAAAACGTGCGCATCAAATTCAATTATTAATATTAAACAAAATTAATGTTAACAATTAATTGCCAGATGACACATGTATGTCCTCTGGAAATCCAAAGGACATCCAATATAATAGACAGGACAGATATCCTATGGACATCCAGGGGTTATCCAGTGGACATTTATAGGACATTAATACTTATTATAATACTTAAGAGTTTTAAATTATATTAAATAGCCTACATAACTGAAAGTAATCATGTATGCGTATTAAATTTTCGTAAAATATATTTATAATGATATCTTAAAACGTCCTACAAATGTCCTGAACCGTCCTGGACATATTCAGGATGATCCTGAGGATGTCTTGTGCTGTCTGGGTATTGATATTAGATATCATTTTTCGCGAGAAATTAGGGATAAAGGTGAAATTAGTGTAAATTACTTAGCTTTTGATAGAATGATAGCGGATCTACTAACAAAACCTTTAACCAAAGCGAAACATGAAGAATGTGTAAAGTCATTAGGATTAAGATATTAGTAGTGTTAAGAAAAGAGTAAGCAACAAGCCCTTACGACACATATTTTTTTTGTTTTTTTTTGTTTATTTACGTTTGCGTTTATTTTATATGCAATAGTATGTTAAGAAAGTTAGAAAATAAATTACATCGATAGGAGGAGTGTTGAAATAAGAAGTTTTGACTTAATCAATGCGCCCTTTTATAGGAACTAGAGACATCTATGAACGTTCTTATTGGCGGTTTGCCTTACTGTAGTGCTATCACGCGCACGATTTTATCTTACCTTCTTCTTCCGGTTGATGTCGACTCGTGTACCGTTTTACTTTTCTGTGATCTCAAACGGAATAAATATATCTCGTTTCTGTTTATGCATATATATACAAGTGTGGTAATTGTACCTCAACCCAACAGTAACTTTGCATCCGAAATATTTCAGAAATGTACCTGCATCATGTTTTTTAAAATATTACATTTGCAATATTTATGAAATCTTTCAGAAAATCCTTTTGTAACTAGTATTAAGGTTATAATTTATTTGCTTACCGCTATGCGGCGCGCTATTCACTATCTATACCCGTATTCAAATTTTTGTCATGAGCGTATATAAAGCCTGCAAAATGCGGTTAATAATATTGTAATTATTTTTATCAGTTTAATTTCTGATGACATTTCCGTACCGGGAAATTCAGATATTGAACTGATTTTTAGAAAATCGGACAAATAAATGTCCGATTTTCACTTATTCGGACAATTTCAGTAGTATAGCTATGCGGGTTCTAACCCAGGTCCTCTGAGGGGTGGTGAGGAGCGAGGGGAAACCGGCGCGGGGGGTATGACGTCACGCGGGGGAATCGCGTCCTAACCGGTAGGCGAGGGGTCCGTGGAGAGGGGGGAAGGGGACCGCGTCCTAACCGATGGGCGAGGGGGACCGCGTCCTAACCGATAGGCGAGGGACCCGCTAACCTAACCGGTAGGCGAGGGGTCCGCGGAGAGGGGGAGGGGGACCCGCGGCGAAACCGATAGGTGAGGGACCCGCGGGGAAGAGGGGGATCGCGGCGAAACCGATAGGCGAGGGACTCGCGAGGAAGAGGGAACGCGATGCCGCGAGGAGGCGTGGGAGAAGGATAGCGCGAGGCGTCCATATGAGCGTAAGACAAGGATAGCGTTTGCATGCACGTTGGAGAGAGATGGCGCGAGGCATACACGCTGGAGAGGGATAGCGCGAAGCATGCACTTGGGAGAGAGAGAGAGATAGCGCGAAGCATGCACTTGGGAGAAAGAGAGAGAGAGATAGCGTGAAGGATGCACGTGGATGATACGGCGTTCGCAAGGCGGTGTGAGAGAGATAGCGCGAGGCATGCACACGTGTAGGAAAAGGATTGCGTCCGCATTGGCGTGGGAAAAGGATGACGTTCGCATGCATGTGGGAGAAAGAGAGAGACAGCGCGAGGCATGCATGGACGTGGGAGAAGGAGGCGCAGAAATAATCAACATTTTTTTAAATATAATAATAATAATATTTATTTAAAAATTGTGTATATAATATAATTGTGTGTGTGTGTGTGTGTGTTTAAAAAAAATATATATATATATAATATAAAAATATAAAAATAAAAATAATAATAAAATAATAATAATGATAATAATGATAATAATAATAATGCGGCGCTCCATCTGAAACAGGAAAAAATACAAGTCTTATTAGTATAAGAATTTAATTTTTATAAATCTAATATAAATTTTAAAAAAAAAGATACTTGCAATTAATTCTTCGAGTATTTCAATGCGGTTCATAACGAGACGTCAGCTGTGTTTTATATATCAAAATCCCATTCCTTGTACATCACTTCTTCATGATCTCTCAGACGATGATCCAAATCTATTGTATTAGATTTCTTCAAGCCGATTTCTCGGCCTTGTATCATTTGTACAAGTGAAGTCACAGGAGTGTTTGTAGACAGCGCCGGGACACGGACATCTATGGGTTTGTAACGTTTTCGTAACGAATGTCTTAAACTTTCAAGTCGCGCGATTCTGCCAAACAGCGATTGAATTCCGCGCCTCTGTTGTAATATCGCGAGTCGGTACTGTTCTTCCAACCACTCGAGACACTCAAGGCACGTTATTTCCCATAACCCGCATGAACACGCCGAGTCCACCTCTATGTAAAACTCCCATAGATATTGTTCTAATCGCGCAATGTATTTGGGTTTCTCCATATTTCCAATTCAAGTTTTTTTTCACAACACAAGTTTTTGACCAGCTTATACAATGCAAATTGGACACATATTGCGGGGCATTATCTGATACAGCGGTTTTCTACACTCTGCGCAAAACGATCCCAGGATTAGGTCAAAAATTGCACTTTCATGTTCTCGCACAACACGAATATTCGAAAATAAGTCTGAAATTCGCATAAAACAGTCTGTGCAAAATTTTTCGTTGACGTCACTTTTATAATAAAAGTATATACAACACATTTTCATCGCACCTAAACTATTTATTTCAACTCGGTTTAAAGTACGTTGCTTTATGTCCGTAATAATATCAATACTGCAATCACTATTGTAATCGGAATCCTCCGAAAGTACGCGATCTTCGTCTGATGAATCGTCCAACAAATTCTCAAATGCCATCAAGTTGTCATCTTCGATAATGATATCCTCGTCATCATCGATAACTATAACTTCTTCGTCAGCCATAACACATATTGTTAAGATCGTCGTAAGGGCGTGGACGGTTGCGTACTATAACGCTGCACACTCCTCTCGATTATATATATTTAATTTAATATCTTTTGTCTCCTTCTAACTGGAGTATCACGTCTCATCTACCTCATCACTTTTCTACATCTTAAGCAGAGTATGTGGAGAGAAAGATTTAAGTTTTGCAGACTGTGCATATCTATTACACAGTTTTTATTCATACATAAAGGATGGGTTAAATAATTAAATTCACAGATAAATAGTAAAATATCTTATTTATTACAAGCATCGTGAAGAATATCATTTACAGCACATGTCAATAACTCGCAATCTATGAGCGATTCACCGTTAAACATACTTTCACGTATCGCTTTTGCAGCGTCGCATACATTAGCGATATTATTCTGTTGTAAAACAGTTACAAATTGTTTGAATTTTTCATTAACAATATGCGTATTTTCACATAGCCAGTAATACATATGATCTATGCATTTTTCAAAATCTAATAAATAGAATAGAGTTGGCGGTTTCATATATAAAGAATTATTGGATAATCCTATTTTTATAATATTCGAATTAGATATTTTAACCACTTCGAATGTTAAATCTCGGACCCGCAATGGGATTTCAGTCGATTGTAGAAGCTGTTCAATGTCCCCACGTCTCTGCATCAGCGATTTCCATGTTCCAAAAGGCAATATTATTTGATTGCCCCGATTATCGCCGAGAATCAATTCCACGCAAGATACAGCTCCAACGTTTATTCCAATGTCCAAATATTTGTATGACGTCGGGGTTAAGGCGTATCGTCTTCCGAGTATACGAACCGCACGACGAGGCTCGGATGAAATGCTAGGGAGTAAAAAAGAAAAAATATTATTTATATAAATATTTAAAAGATGTAAAAAATATTTAAAAAGTATAAAAAATACTTTAAGTTAATTAAAACTTACTTGTTACATTTCTTCTTCTTACACGGTGAAGTTTCATCAGCATCTTGAATCGGAACGTAATAATTCATGAGGCTTCCTTCAGTAGGATACATTTTCTATGAACCTTTCACACAAGTGGTCGATGCAATACTGAACGTATTAAACATATTTAAAATATGTATTAGCGTTGCAAAATTGCAATGTGGTGGGGATTATTGCCGACGCGATATTTTTTTCAATTTTTCCATTCAAGCGCCGATGTACGGCTGCTTCGCGATGACATCACCCCCAGGTGTGAGATTTAGCCGAATGCACAAAAATGCAATGTAATATAAAATTCTCAAGCGCCGATGTGCGGCTGCTTCGCGATGACATCATCTTCAGATATCCAAACGCGCGTGTCAAAACATGACAAAATCGTGAAATATAAGGATAATCCTCATGATTAAATTGCACTAACATACTTGGACAGCAGCGTGTAATTTGAAACTTTCGCGATGCATCTTGGCTGAGATGACATCATCTCTAGACGACAAAAATGCAATAATCGACATTAGTCAAAATGTACGTGACAAACCGCGAAGTAAAGATTTAGTTGATACACATGATAGAAAGAGACATCAAGATAGAATATAAAATCATGGTAAAGAGGCACACCCTGTCAGTATTTTCGCCAAGAGTTCCGAGACAAGAGCTACTAGTAAGCGCGTCTTGTTAGCAAAATTATTGACATAAATTTGGAAATATGGCGGAAAACAGTGTCGAACGAAATCTGCGCGAGCAATCTGCAAGGGTGAATTCGATAGAGGAGTACGTTGCGTGGGAGCAACGATGCGACGAATATATCGAATCGGCGGAAGAGCAAAGTCGAATCAAACGTCCACGATTATCGATCGGGATTCGACAATCGCTGATTGCCCGAATCGCACGACTCGAGGGATTGAAGAACTCATTACGCAGGCGTTTTGTACACGCGGGTGCAGGATGCAGCATGCGACAACATGGATTGATTTGGCGAGAGATCGATACGGCGTTCGAGAGCCGCATATTAACTGGTGCGGTTATAAATCATAATCATATCGAGCCTCGTCAATTTTTCGAGGATGCCAAAGACATTGTACTCGAACACGTGCAAACCGTGCTGAAAAAACATTGTAGTGTGAAAGTTAATACCGTGTTCAATGGTGAATTTGTGACGGGTGACAAACGCGCAAATAAAAGTATCAATACCAGAAACTATGAACTCTTTCGCACAACCGATTTACGCGAATGGTACGAGCGGCGCGTTGTCGAGCCCACCCTTGCCTCGCTCAAAGAATTTCAAGAACGTGATAGCGGGTGGGCATTGTCGCGAATACTCGATTTAACTGTAAATATAAATAAATATAATCCTTTGCGCGCGGGATGTCATATAAAATTACCGCGGGCGATAATAATGAAGAGAGCGGTAATCAACGTGCAATCTAATGACAATGCGTGTTTCGCGTGGTCTGTGGTCGCCGCTCTACATCCAGCTAAATTGAAAGTGGATCGGGAATCTTCGTACCCGCATTATACAACAGTGCTGAATCTCCAGGACATTGAGTTTCCAGTGACTGTGAATCAAATTAATAAATTCGAACTTGCCAACGATATTTCAATCAATGTGTATAGTATCGAGGAAAAGAACATTGTCCCAATACATCTAAGTGAGCTGAAAAGAGACAAACACGTCAACTTGCTGTACGTGGAAGACAACAACGTTGGACATTTCGCGTGGATCAAGAATCTATCCCGCCTCGTGAGCTCGCAATTGAGTAAACATAAAAGCCAAATACATATCTGCGATCGGTACGTATATATTTAATAAAAATACATTGTACAAATAATTGAACAAAAATAAAAATTATTTCTTTTACAGATGTTTGCACTACTTTGGCTCGGACGACAAATTGCAATCACATACGGTGGACTATCGAGAGATGAACGAGTGCGCTATCCGATTACCGAGCGATAAGGACAAGTGGCTCACGTTCAACAATTATAATCGGAAAGAGCGGCTTCCTTTCGTCGTGTACGCCGACTTGGAGTGTGTTTTGGAGAAGACGGAGGAAGAGAGAAATTACCAACATCATAAAGTATTTAGTATTGCTTATTATGTACATTGCTCGTACGACGATTCGTTATCCGCGTATCATTCCCGTCGCGATATCGATTGCATATCATGGTTCGTCGAAGAACTAAAAAATTTAGCGCAGCGTGTAAAAAGTATTTTATCAGCTAATGTCCCCATGGTAAATTTAACATCTGATGAATGTGAAAAATTTCACAACGCGACACAATGCCATATTTGCGAGAAACCATTTGTACAAGACGATACACGCGTACGCGATCATTGTCATCTGACGGGGCGATACAGAGGTCCCGCGCATTCAAATTGCAATTTAAATTATAAAGATTCTTTTTGCATTCCAATAGTTTTTCATAATTTATCCGGTTACGACGCACATTTTATTATAAAAGAAATAGCTACAGCGTTCGAAGGGGAAATTGAAATACTTCCGATAACAAAAGAAAAATATATATCGTTTACGAAAAATGTTAAACTTGGCGGAGAGAAATCACAAAATCATATTAAATTGCGTTTTATCGATTCATATAAATTTCTCACAGCTAGTCTCGATAAATTAGCATCATTCTTGAATAAAGACAAACTCAAAATTTTAAAATCTGAATTTCAAAATTTATCAAATGACAATTTCAATTTATTAACACGGAAGGGCGTCTTTCCGTACGAATATATTGACTGCGTCGACAGGTTGCAAGATACGTGTTTACCACCGCGCAAATCATTTTACAGTTCCTTGACCGGCGACACAGTATCCGAGAGCGATTACGCGCACGCCGAGAACATCTGGAAGCGATTCTTCATTCGAACGCTGGGCGAATATAGCGACTTGTATCTCAAAATTGATGTCTTGTTATTAGCAGATATTTTTGAAAATTTTCGCGAAAGTTGTATTAAAAGTTATGGGCTCGACCCCGCGTATTACTATACTCTTCCCGGATACACGTAGGACGCCATGTTGAAGCATACGAATATTACATTCGAATTGCTTACGGATATCGACATGGTTTTATTCATCGAACGCGGAATACGCGGTGGTTTGAGTCAATGTTCCAACAGATACGCACATGCTAATAACAAGTATATGCAATCGTACGATCCATCGAAACCTTCAACGTATCTCACGTACTTTGATGTAAATAATTTGTACGGATGGGCAATGTGTCAACCCTTGCCCTATGCAGATTTTCGATGGGTCGACGACGTATCCGATTTTGATACTTCATCGATCGCGCTCGATTCGCCTATAGGCTACATCCTTGAAGTCGATCTCGAGTATCCGCAACGTGTTCACGATGCGCACACTGACCTACCGTTTTGCCCGACACGCGACAAACCACCTGGTAAGCGGCAGGATAAGCTGCTCGCAACTTTATATGATAAGAAGCGTTACGTAATACATTACCGCAACCTGCAGCAATGCACGCGACACGGACTTCGAGTTACAAAAATACATCGAATATTACAGTTTTCGCAATCTCCATGGCTTCGCAGTTATATCGAACTCAATACACAATTCCGAACACTTGCGAAAAATGATTTTGAAAAAAAATTTATATAAATTAATGAATAATGCGGTATTTGGCAAAACGATGGAAAATGTGCGCAATCATGTTAATATTAAGCTCGTGACACATTGGGATGGAAGATATGGCGCAGAGGCGATGATCGCGAAACCAAATTTTCACAGCAGAAGCGTGTTTTCGGAGAATCTGATCGCTGTTGAATTGCGCAATCTCGAAGTTAAATTTAATAAACCAATCTATGTGTATACTCGACATATCCAAGACATGTTTGTACGAATTTCACCACGATTATATGGTACCTATGTATCGAGAGAAATGTAAAGTCATGTACACCGACACCGACAGTCTCATATATCACATCGAGTGTGAAGATATATATGAGAATATAAAGCGCAACGTCGACAGATTCGATACCAGCGATTATGCGGTGGACAATGTGTATGGTATACCGCTCGCGAATAAAAAGATACCGGGATTAATGAAGGATGAAAATAATGGCGCCATCATGACCGAATTCGTCGGGCTTAGGGCGAAGATGTACGCGTTACGAATAGATGGTAAAAAGGATACGAAAAAAATAAAAGGCGTCAAGAGTAACGTTGTCGCGAGAACGATAACATTCGACGATTACACGCGGTGTTTGAACGAAGAGATTGAAATGACGCGTCAGCAGTCGTGTATAAGATCTAAATTACACGAAGTATACACTATTCGCGAGACAAAAATTGCTCTAAATCCGTACGATGATAAGCGGTATATCGTACCCGAAACCACCGACACGCTACCGTGGGGACATTACAAAATACCGTTGTAAATAAAAAGCATGTATATTGATTGTAAATAAAAATTATGTTTATTTATTGTACATTAAAATTATATGTATATTTATTGTAAATTATATGTATATTTTATAAAGTGTACAATATTGTTTATATTTATAATATATTATTTTTATCTATCCAAGAGTTGTGTGTCGCATCAAATCCCAGCCATTTCACATAAACCTTGTCACCCTTTTTGCGTATCACCTTTTCCACGAGATGTACGTCGGGATTAGCAACACGTTGTAACTCGTATTCGTAAAATCCGCCGGCGATGGGATTTCCGCGCGAATCTTTGAGTACATAGGTCACGGGATTAGTTTTCTGCACTTTAACGATCTTAAACACTTCGGTCGACCAATTTGGCGTGTAACCTTTCTTAAAGATGGTCTTGACTTTACTCACGCGTACCGGATCGCCTACTTTGAATCTTGCCGGTGCCGCAATCTTTACGTTGCTGTATACCGTATTTAAAAGTTTATCGGCGATCGCGGGGGTAACATCGATAGGTCTCATACCGATAGTGCGATGTTTTCGCGCATTGTACTCTCCAACGAGCCGGGACAACGCGTCGATCCACTTGTAATTTCCATTAAGCGTAAACATTTTCCACATATCGTTCTTTAACGTTCGGTTGAATCGTTCCACGACCGAGGCTTTCATGACAGAGTACGTCGAATAATGATTAATGCTATGCTTCTTCACGAGTTTCTGTACATTTGCGTTGTAAAATTCTTTTCCTCTGTCGGTTTGAAAATTTTTCGGGCATCTTCCATCGTCTCGAATTATCTTTGCGATCGTATCCGACATCTCGTTTCCACTCTTACTCTTGAGCGCTACAGCCCACGCATACTTGCTCAACACATCGATAACTGTGAGTATGTAGTTGTAGCCTTTGTTGAATCGTGCATATGGGCGCATCTCGACCACGTCCGCCTGTCACAGATCGTCGTATCCATGTACTATGACACGCCTACGTGGGAAATTTTTTCTCGCTGGAGCATGCAATTCTTCCACGAGCAGCTGTTTTTCAGAGGTCTTTTGCGACATATTTGATCGAGGCATAATTTGCAATAATGAGATAATTCCTCCACGTATATTCTTTATATATCTTTCTTCTCTTGCGCTGAATTAGATGTAGTCTGCGCGTGAGTTGCATACCGAAGCATTTTCTGCATCTCATCCATCATTATTTGCAGCGTTTGCACATTCGTCTCGAGGGTGATTATTTTTTTCTCAAGTTCTTCCAGTCTATCTTCTAAAGGCTTGACACGTATTTTCACGTACTGTTTGTTTGCGGCATCAGTATCATCTTCCGGTTGCGCTACCCGTCGTATCTTGCGCGACCTTGCGTCAAAGCCGGAGGCTGTCTGACACAGAGCGTTATCGCGTACGTAATTTCTTAGTAATCCATTCCATTGATAGTATGAGTTGTTTGGTGTTCCCAACGATAATCCAAATTTATTAATCGACATTTCGATACAAACAATAATGACAGACTGACTCGTTTCGCCGACGCATAGATTAATTTATAATAAGGCCAGCTTCGTAAAGTTCCTCGATAATTGATAATATTTCATTGTCGTGGGCAATGTTGCCGGCTTGACGCGAAGCTTCCAGCAATCGCAAGCGATCTACCAACTCGTTGGGATCATTCCAATGCACATAATCGATCTTATTATCGTTTAACGCCATAACGCGCGGTATGTTTATACTTCCAGCTTTTTTCCAGGCGCTATTATATTTTTAATAGAGATTAATGGCGCTATTATATTTTTATACTTGTATCCCTTGTTACTTAACAATGGATTACGCATATCATTGCCACGTCTATGCGCATTTGTCGCCAGTAATATATTTTTGTATTTAATTTTATCATCGTCATTGTATACGTCACCGTCGGGTATTCTCTTGAAAATCAACTCGTAGAGACCTGGTGTTCCCACGTATCTTATTCCACCGATAATTATATTGTCATCTTTATCCACATCAAAAATTTTATCACCAAGCATCATTCCTTCGTTGCAAAATTTAACACCGTAATCATAATCCATACTGATATTTTTATCTTGACTCAAAATAGCTCCCACATATTTTTGCCCTAGTGGACCCAGATGTGTGCGCAATGTATTTTGACCCTCGGATGTTTGTAATTGATATTGAACCGACGTCACAAGCGTTTCAGGCGTGGTTTCGAAAATTTCTTCCACATACGGAGACGATCTTTCGTACATTATTTGACTCGATTGTACATCTTTTATCGGAGTAGAAGCAACCACATTCGATAATTGTTCCATTCGCTTACGTTTTGATTGATTTGGAGTAGAAGTTATTAGCGAATCGTTCAATGATATATTTGACCTTGTTCGCTTTGTTCCAGACTCTTTTTTCAGATGCTTGTCTTCGAGCATACTCGATGATTCGATTTTTGCTTCATTAGATTCCACATTGATTGTATTTTCGACAAGTTGTTTTAGAGGTTCGATAATTGGTTTAAAGTGCCTCTCCAATGCGACGTCTTCCTCCATTTGACCGGTTTTTAAAGAACGATATTTTTTGCGGATTGATTCGCTCGTTTTTACAATCTCTCTCGCAATCTTCTCACGATCGTCACTGTCAATCGTCGTCGTCATGTTGCGCTCGGACGAAAATTTTTAGACGTTGCTCGATCGATGTATCGATAGCGACTAACCACTTTACGGTATTGCAAAATCGTTAAATCCTTTTCGATATCGTCCATTAGTCTGTAAACTGTCTTTATCAATCACTACAAATCCATACTCGTGTTGCCAACATTTCTGACAGAATGCGCGAAAATCGCCGTAAGACATGTCAGTATTTACATGATCGTTGTATACATGTTTCAAGTTTGTACCATCTTGTTTAAATAAAATCAGTAAATTTGCATTGTCCCGTATAAGATGCTTGGGTATCTTGGCATACGTTTGACAAAGATAGAAACAGTCGACGCTCGAGTGTCGACCCATTGCAAAGTACTCTGTTATCGTATCTTGCTTATCGCATGCCACGTCGTCAAAGATAAAAATGGAATTCGGAAGCGCCTCGCTCGGTGGAATAACGTCACTATTATTAGAGAATGTAAAATAACCAATTTCATCGATCGATAATAGCAAATTTTCCAAGTATCGATATTTCGGTTGTTGAAGTGATTTCGAGTATACGTACACATTCTCGAAATGTACACCGTGTGGACTTTCTATCAAACTTATCAACACGTTAGTCTTACCGCAATTCGAAGGACCGCAAATGATACCGCGTATAGTAGTCGGCAGCATGTTTCCATGCTTGCGTATTTCTTTCTCGGACATTACTCGTGTTTTATCGTCAAAATTTATCACTTTGATTATCGTCGCTTGTCGCGCGAACCGCATGTTTGCTCTCGCGAATCTCAAATCAGATTTTGAAAAATGAATCATCGGGACCCTATTTATAGAGGTGCACCGAATCGAAACCGCTCAGTCTCAAAAATGTTTCTTCTTCTATCGGTTGACAGCGATATTCTCGAGCTTACCACCGAGCAGTTACAGATTATCCCCAAGATTGTTTTACTGCGAGACTTTGGTAGCTACGTGGAACAATTGTGGGACAAGCTTCCCGAACATATAAAAGCTGACTCAGAGGTTCAACAGTATCGTCGATGCACGCGACATTATAATTTGCCGTGCCAACAAACACATTTCGACGGTCCAACACCGTTAATAAAAGATTGTGGCAAATGCCAGCAAAAATTATAAGAGGTTGCGGTTTGTTAAATCGTGCTATAAACGCACTTCCTATCGAATTACATATTCCAGGCTATCAGTTTTGCGGACCGGGAACTCATTTAGAAACGTGTTTGGCTAGAGGCGATCGAGGTATCAATCCATTGGATGCCGCGTGTCGCGAGCACGACATAGCTTATTCTGGAAGCAACGATCTCGGTCAACGACACGTTGCGGATAATATACTCGCCACGAAAGCGCGAACACGTATTACCGCGAGAGATTCGACTATTGGTGAGAAAGCAGCCGCTACAGCTGTTTGGGCGGCTATGAAAGCAAAGACAAAATTCGGTATGGGGATGAAAACAAAAAAAATCATCGATGAAGAAAAAGACTGCGAAAAAACAAATACTTCCTATAGCGAAGCGCGGTGGTATCTTACCCATTTTACCATTATTGGGAGTTCTCGGTTCGTTGGCTGGCGGAGCAGCGGGAATCGCGAAGGTGGTGAACGATAGCAAGGCGGCGCAAGAAATGCAGCGTCATAATTGCGCCATGGAAGGTCACGGTCTTTATCTCGCTCCATACAAGCGCGGACGAGGGTTCTCAACAGCGGCCAAGAAAAAAAAACGTCAAAATAAAAATGCCTGCCGGTGTAACAACTAATGTACAATTGGAACAACTTGCAAGACATATGCGTATACAATTTTTTAGAGGCGTTTTCATGCGCAATAATTTACCGATAAACAGTATACGGCGAAATGAGAGCGGTATCGTCAATTTGGATGACGTCGATGGTTTCGGTACTCATTGGGTTGCGTATGCAAAGAGGGGAGATCGTGTGGTATATTTCGATAGTTTTGGAAATCTTCGACCGCCCAAGGAATTAGTGCGATATTTTGAACAGAATGTTGCAAATATAGAATACAATCACACGGCCTATCAAAATTATAATCAAAGTATTTGTGGACAATTGTGTCTTCGATTTCTTCAAACGGTCGATGATCGATATGAATTTAAAGCCTGACAATTCACCGTCGCGACTCAGTATTCGTTCGACAGTTTTCCAGCATGTCACTCACGCTTACGTTGACCGGCAAGAGTAGCGTTCTTGCTGTAAGCTACTTTCCAGCTATAGATTTAAACGATGGCGATTACGAGCTTGGTTTAACGGATTTTGAAACTTATCATACGATATCGAACGTGAATTCTTGGAATAATAAATTTTATTTTGATAACGACGATAAGGAAATTACGATTCCCGAAGGATCGTACGAATTACACGCAATAAACGAATATCTCCGACGTGCAATTTTGCGACATCGACGCGTAGTTGATTCCAACGATATTGTTGATGGCGAAGAACACGATGAATATCCAATAATGCTTCGCGCTAATCATAATACGCTAAAAAGTGAAATCAAATGTGTCTATAGAATAAATTTTAGTAAACCGGGCAACGTTGGATCGTTGTTGGGATTCTCGTCGAATCGTATATTACAGCCTCGGATATGGCACGAATCGGATGTACCGATAAATATTATTAGCGTAAATATTATTCGTATAGAATGCAGCGTAACCACTGGCGCGTACAGCACTGACAAGCGCGTACACACGATACATGAATTTTCACCGAGCGTGGATATAAGATATCGGAAACGCCAGCACAGATCATTTATCTACCGATCGTCACACGGAGCATTACTGATTTAACGATACGCATTGTTGATCAAGAAGGACATTTGCTCGATTTTCGAGGAGAGGAAATTACCGTAAGATTGCATATACGGCGGCGGCAAAAATAAAGCGTTTGACAAATGAAATGCTTGTGTTGAACGAAAGCACGGAGCACGCGAGAGACAATATCTTTACGAGGGACAATATTTTTGCGAGAAGGCGAGTGACTGCGGTATCGGGTGACAATAATCAGATATCTGGTTACGCTAAAAATAAGCTCAGCGCGTTGAATCGCGAGTTTTTAAAATCATTGGGATTCGTCGTACGAAATACTTGAACGATATGATTGACATCTTGAATATCGGAGGCGAGCCGATCTTTGACGATCGTATCGTCAAGATTGAGACTCATACGTACAATCCATACGCCAACACAGCGCTTGGATATAGCGACGAGATACAGATACCGATACAACATCAAGATTTGTACACGTTACCATGTGAAAGTTTTCTATACGTCGAGGGAAAGTTGAAGGTGCGTAAAGTAGATGAAGGGGCAAGAGTGGTACTGGGAAACAATTGTGTCGCGTTTATGTTTGATGAACTTCGATATGAACTCGACGGTGTGGAGATTGACCGCAACAGAAACGTTGGAATAACTTCCACGATTAAAAACTATGTCTCTCTAACAACCGAGAAAGGTAAAATCTTGGAGAATGCTGCGTGGAATATGTCGCATAATGCTGCTGAAGCTTACTTCAATTTTTGCGTGCCGCTAAGCCTACTATTGGGTTTTTGCGAAGATTATAAGCGAGTTGTGATCAACGCTCGTCACGAATTAATTCTGATACGTTCGCGCAACGACAACAATTGCATATTTGGACATGCTTCGGCTGAAGCTGATATCGAATTATTCAAGATACAATGGCGTATGCCTCATGTAATATTGAGCGAGGTCAATAAACTAAAAGATATTACTACATTCGACGACTGCAAATTGACCAACGTTAAACTCTATCTAAACTCGGAATTTTATCCCTACGATGATTTGAATTTAGATTTCGATAAAAATAGATTCGCCCTCTTGTTCGATATGTACTCTCGTTTTCGCAAATCTTATTACGGATGTGATAATGATGATGTGCTATTAAACATTTCAAAATTTTTAAATTGTGGTCCTCTCGCGGTTATCGATTGCTCGCGACAAAACGAGTCTGTCAAAAATTCCACCGTGGACGTGAGATTAGAGTTTGAGTGCAAGGAGGATATACCAGCAAATACCACCGCCTATTCTCTCATCTTGCACGATCGCGTTGTCGAATATTGTCCATTGACCAACGTAGTTCGTAAAATTACCTAGATCAGCAAATATCCCCTCCAATGTCAAAAAAATATATATATAAAGATTGAGATTTTGACGATCGACAGCAGTCGTACATCGTTCTTGCAATCGTACAGTAATATTATCAGCATGATCGCGCCAACGTTTGTGGATCTGCAAGGATTCATTATCGGGAGAAACTTTGTCGTGAAGGAAGTAGCGATACTGAGAAATGGATTTGTTCTTTCTCACTACTTTTTTGCAAGACCCGTACCATGGCGTGCGCTTACAAAATCTGAGAGATGCCAAGCTTCATGGCTAATCGGACATCACCATGGGCTTCAATGGGAGGATGGAAACGTTCCATACAGCTTCGCCAGTTTGATTACGAGAGCTGTGATGGGTGCGGCGGAAGAGGAAGATGGAGCATCTCCTATCGTGTACGTTAAAGGACACGAAAAACGAGAATGGCTGGCCGATATACTTGACAATGATGCAAGAAACGATGTTATTATTGAGACTTTGGATGCGGACTATGAAGATATCACTTCGTTAAATAAGCTAGATGTTACTAATACTATGCGCTGTGAAAAACATTTGAAAAATTGCGCTTTACAAAATGTATTTAAAATATTCAATTGGTGGACGAATCATCATAAAGATTCACTCAAACATTTTTTAGAATAAATTATTGTTAAAATATATTTTTATTCTCTTTTATTCTTCCCTTTTCCTCTTTCTTATCCCAGTACACGAGTATTAAATTTCAGTACGTGACGTTAGATAGCGGCGTCAGCCACCTTATCAGACTACAGATGTTACATTTCAATACATGGACATAGAGTTTAAATATTTGAATGGTGTATAAATAATTGTTTTGTCGTTCAAAGCCGTTCGAAAGCTGTTCAATAGTCGTTCAATAGCCGTTCGAAAGCTGTTCAGAGCCGTTCGGTAGCCGTTCGATAGCTGTTCAAAGCCGTTCAATAGCCGTTCGAAAGCTGTTCAGGGCCGTTCGATAGCCGTTCGTTAGCCGTTCGATAGCCGTTCAAAGCCGTTCGATAACCGTTCGATAGCTGTTCAAAGCCGTTCGATAGCCGTTTGATAGCCGTTCAATAGCCGTTCGATAGCCGTTTGATAGCCGTTCAATAGCCGTTCGATAGTGGTTTATCTATAATATATTATTCATATTTAAAAGACTTGTAGACAATTGTCCGCGGGAACGTGCTACCTTTGTTTTCTTATCGAGTTGAGAGTAAGCGTTCTTCGTAAGTGATTCATCCCCTACTCTAAAATGTTCGAGACAATGTCTGCCCTGTCGTGGCTGTCACAACGTTTCGAGCAGCGAATAAAGAACACCGTGTGACGAGAAGTTTTTAAGTTTTGTAAAGAGAAGTGTTAAACTATTTAAACATGTCTGAAGATTGTACCTGCACATACATATATGTTATGCTGCCGCATTATCGGGTAAGTAGAATGTTCAATATTTCTGTTATATATTTTGTCTATTTGTGGTATTAATTAATAATATATTTCAGCTTATTGAGGAAATTCGGTTTCTGAATATCCAGGACCGGCGATACACGCGATGGTTGCGGCGCAATATGCGGTGGGAGCATGAAAACATTTGGGGTGACACGCAAGAAGCTCGCGAGTACGAGGAGTCGCACGAGTGGGCCTTCGAGGATATTTTCAATCTTCGAAAATTATTCGGCCTCGAGCCATATGATGAGATTGAAGTATGGTGAATATTGTAAGTATCATTTTTAAAATTTCATAATATTTAAATTAATATACTAACATAATTTGATTTCTTTGTTTGTTTGTTTCAGATGGAGCGTCACCATTAAATTATATTATATTTCTATTATCATTAATATTTTTATTATTTTTTTTACACACACACACACACACACACAATTATATTATATACACAATTTTTAAATAAATATTATTATTATTATATTTTAAAAAATGTCGATTATTTCTGCGCCTCCTTCTCCCACGTCCATGCATGCCTCGCGCTGTCTCTCTCTTTCTCCCACATGCATGCGAACGTCATCCTTTTCCCACGCCAATGCGGACGCAATCCTTTTCCTACACGTGTGCATGCCTCGCGCTATCTCTCTCACACCGCCTTGCGAACGCCGTATCATCCGCGTGCATCCTTCGCGCTATCTCACTCTCTCTTTCTCCCAAGTGCATGCTTCGCGCTATCCCTCTCCCAAGTGCATGCCTCGCGCCATCTCTCTCCAACGTGCATGCCTCGCGCCATCTCTCTCCAACGTGCATGCAAACGCTATCCTTGTCTTACGCTCATATGGACGCCTCGCGCTATCCTTCTCCCACGCTCATACATTATCATTAGCGCTATCCTTCTCTTACACATTGCGGACGCCTCGCGCTATCTCTCTCACACCTACTCGCGGCATCGTACCTTCGCGTTCCCTCTTCCCCGCGGGTCCCTCGCCAATCGGTTAGGACACGGTCCCCCTCCCCCCTCACCGCGGACCCCTCGCCCATCGGTTAGGACGCGGTCCCCCTCCCCCCTCTACGCGGACACCTCGCCAATCGGTTAGGACGCGATTCCCCCGCGTGACATCATACCCCCCCCCCTCGCGCCGGTTTCCCCTCGCCCCTCACCCTCCCTCAGAGGACCTGGGTTAGAAACCGCATAGCTATACTACTAATTTCTGTTCGAATCAGTGAAAATCGTTCGTTATTATCTGCTTAAAATATAAAACAGAAATTAACTTTCATATAAATAAAATCTTTAATTTTATAAATTAAATTATTTAAATTTATTTATAATATATATCACATTAATATATGTTATTATATATTATTACTGTAATTGATTTTAGTTTTGCCGTCAAACAAACATTAGAAAATGACGTCTCGTGGATGTGACATATCGACATCATTTTCGGGTCTCATGACACCTAACTTAGGATGTCTCAGTGGTCATTTTGTGACCAAAATTTACCGTCATTATGACGTCAGTTTGCTACTTGGGATATGTTTCAGAAATATTTCAGTAATATTACCGAAATATTGCTGAAATTTTTTAGCAAGATTGCAATTGAAATGATTATGGACATTGAAACATTGCAGAAATGTTGCAGAAACAGTCGTGAAATATTTCTGTAATATTGTTGAAAGGTGTAATATTTCAAATGGAATATTGCAGCAATGTATCAGAAATATTACATGCCGAGTGGGAAAGTAAGGTTTTATGTAAGGTTAGTGTATAGTATAGTATGTACATATACTTACGTACGTACATATATTATAAGATTAGTGTATAGTATAGTAGGTACATATACTGTACCAGTATAGTACTGGTATATACCAGTAATATGTTCATTAAAATGTGTAAGTTTGTAACTTCCCTATAATCTTACTGCATTGTTTGGTGCTGTAAGAGTTGTGTCAAGCTTCTTGCATTAAATTTTTTACCATATAAAGTATATAATATTTCATAAAACAAATCACATATTCATTTTGTATTTTATTATTATAAACAATATATTCATATATTTTATGTACATATTCATTGTTATAAGCAAAAAGATTTCAAGTGACAAGCTCTCTATATTATTATTATAAAAATATAAATAATATTTAACATTTTCATATTGTACATTACAGTTTCCATAATATAATTTAAATATAGCCAAGTGTTTATATATATGATATAGTGTATTCTTTACTTTCATTCTCAAAATGCAATTAAGTTTTTAAGATGTGCACAGTATAGATAAATATCTGAATCGCAATAACAGCATTAAGTACAACTAAATAATTTATAAGATACATAAATATATATTCATAGATAACAGTGGTATAAATATACTTGAAAATTTTACATGCATATTTCAATAATTTTCTTGTAATAACTAATTAATAATATTATCAATTTTTTGCAATGCATTAATGTTTGAATTAATTTACTAGTTGTAATATTATTAAAACAAAAATATATGCGCATATTAACTTAACAATATGAACTCGCCAATTGCAAGATTAAAATAATGCCATCAATAAACCAATACGAGCTGAATATAAAAGATCGATTTCAATATAAACAAAACGCGTTTCGGTTTATAAAAATTATTTAGAAAAAAAATGTTAAAAATGTTAAAAAAAAAGGGAAGAAGGAAAAAGATTTTCTCTTAATTTATTATCTGCGTTATCTTGCATTTGGCTTATGTTGGTTTCTAGTTAGCATTACTTTGATCTTTTTCTTTGTAACATTCAAAACAATTATATTATATTTAAAAAAGTACAATAAATTGCCAAACAGATTTATAAGTTATATAAACATAAGGATATATAACAGATATAATATTTATGTATTTAGTATAATTTGCAAAGAAATAACTTAAATTATAGAGAAAAAATTTAATTTGTTTAAATCACAGAACATATACAAATAAAATTTAAAACATTTTTATTTTAACAAGTTGATAACTATTCTGAACAATAATAAATAAATCTGTAAAACAATAATTTATATTAATGCATTTTTTTAGTTTCTATATATACATAAGTATCCATAAAATAGAAGAATTGTAGAAATGTTTTGTGTTGTGCTGAATATTTTATTTTAGTTTTCAATTTTGTTAAAATATTCATCATTCATAGATATACAGTGAAATCTCGAATTGGCGCACATCTTTTCCATATATGCTTGACTGCTCCCGAGTAGTGTGAGTGAGAGTAACGATCCAATCGCGCAGCAACGCATAGATCTGTGGGCGCAATGTCCCAATGTCTTCTCCCAGTGGTGTACTTGAAAGGGCATATTCATGCAAATCTCATACGGCCCTGAATTTGACGAAATTTAGGAGTAATCTTGTTATAGCGTGCCAAAAGTACAGTGCGTTATTTCGAAAGGTTTCACTGTATAGGGAAATTTCATGATGTTATCAATTCTTGATTTTGCAAGCAAAAATCAGCATTAGAACGTATTTTCTTAAATATATGCTGCAATAATAATATATATTTAATATATGTATATTTAATATATGTTTCTATTTCTTTAATTTTGCATTCTTTGAATTGTACTGTTGTTATAAATATTTACATATCATAATTAAGGATATACATATATTACTGTATTATATTACTATTATTTAAAATATATAACCCTGTCAAAAAGAGAAAACTTTTATTAAAAATTATTATATAAATAATAGAATTATATTCTATTATTCTTCTACTATTCTTTTTCCATTCTAATGTTTGAAATTCCCACTTAATTTTGATGAGCTTGAATGCAGAATATTTCAAAATCAGAAATACGTGTTTTTTTAATAACGAAATTGTGCTATTGTGTATATCACTGCATTTATTTTGTCATTTTGCTAATTGATTCTAACCAATTTTTAACCAATAATGCAATTTCGAAAAGTAATTTTGTAATATAATTACAGAAAAAATAGGCAAAGGAACCAGCACAGTAAAAAAGTGCAAAATTTGTTTATTAAAACTTACAACATTTGCGGACGTTTCGATCCCTTTTTTTGGACCCTCCTCAGCGCGAAAATATAAATAAATAAATAATTAGAACGGTCTATCATAACGGTCTAACGCACGGAAATCGCTTTAAATAAGTGTAAAAATACAGTAAAACGCAGGGCATGTCAATTATGTTAAAAAACGGAAGTCAAAAAGAATAATATTAGACTGAGTATACGTCATCCGCAGGCTGTGCCTCTCCATTGCTCCTAAACAGTAGAGATGTAAATCCGACCATAATCAGTCAAGACAGCTATTTCCATAACGTATGTCGTGAAAAAGAGCATGCATATCTGAACAATAAAAATTTTTTTAAATAGGGACACACATCTAACAGACATTTCAAAGTGAAGACTTACATAGAGATAGATTAATCCGAAACATTGTTGAATGTCGCATTATCACAATTGTCAGACGTTTAAAATTAATAAACAATAAAACGCATGTGTACAAATTTAAAGATATAGAACATAATGTGTAACTCGTGCACAGTAGACGCGATGTGACCAGTACTAAGTTTAAAACCAATTTAAAGAGCGGACGAATACAAATATATGTATATGTCTGTGTTATGTCTAGGGCAATGTATACAAACATTAAGGAAATGCAAGTCACACTTTCAGGAGCCTGTTTGCGTTGACATACGCCTCAGTATCCGTTTGCAAATTTAAACTGTTATCTTGTCTTTTAATGAAAAGCATTTCAGATATTAGGCGCTTATTATAATATGGTTCAGAATCTAATATCCTAACATCGTTCCATTTGACGCGTTTCCATCCGACTCACATCGCGTCTACTGTGCACGAGTTACACATTATGTTTTATATCTTTAAATTTGTACACATGCGTTTTATTGTTTATTAATTTTAAATGTCTGACAATTGTGATAATGCGACATTCAACAATGTTTCGGATTAATCTATCTCTATGTAAGTCTTCACTTTGAAATGCCTCTGTTAGATGTGTCCCTATTTAAAAAAATTTTTATTGTTCAGATATGCATGCTCTTTTTCACGACATACGTTATGGAGATAGCTGTCTTGACTGATTATGGTCGGATTTACATCTCTACTGTTTAGGAGCAATGGAGAGGCACAACATGCGGATGACGTATACTCAGTCTAATTTTATTTTTTTTTTGACTTCCGTTTTTTAACATAATTGACATGCCCTGCGTTTTACTGTATTTTTACACTTATTTAAAGCAATTTCCGAGCGTTAGACCGTTATGATAGACCGTTCTAATTATTTATTTATTTATATTTTCGCGCTGAGGAGGGTCCAAAAAAAGGGACCGAAACGTTCGCGAATGTTGTAAGTTTTAATAAACAAATTTTGCACTTTTTTACTGTGCTGGTTTCTTTGTCTATTTTTTCTGTAATTATATTTTTAATGTGGAACCTTTAGGTATTTATATTATTAATTTTATAATGTATGGACAAATTCAGCATAAAAAATAGTCTTTAATTTCTATTCTCGTCAAAATTTTTTACTACGCAGAAATAATTAGAGGATTATTTAAAAAAATGATGTTTTTGCATGACCTAAATAACAATTATAAATACATTAAATACTATATAAAACTTTTGCTTAAAATATATTATTTTATACATTTTATAATTTTGACAATTATTCACTCAGAATCAAATATGCCGAATGAGTTTAACAGAATTGTTTTAGCATCTAGATGTGTAATTAAGCACTTATAAAAAATACTTCTTATTTTAAGTTGTTCTGAATGTATCTAAATCTCATAAAAATCAGGTGAGACTTTCAAATATTTTCTTGTGTGTAAGTTCTATATTTGCATAAACTTACATGTTAAGCTTTAAATCCAATACCATCTGTAAGAGACATAATTGCATGTTCCTGAGTTATTGCTGCAAGCTCTTTAAGCCATTCATCTAATATAACAGCACATAGAACAATATTTTGCACTGGACTCACTTCATTCGGCGATTCCCATGAAGTTTTCACATATCTAATAAAGAAAAATAATTTAAAGTTTAATCAATATTTATTTAGATGAAGAAAAAATCAAAAAATTTTTTACGCGCATCGTAATAGTATGGAAAAGTTGCTAGTTATGAATAAAAAACACATTTTTGAAATTAGTTAATATATTTTTTGCTTGCGCATTACACTAAAAAAATTTTGTAATCTTGAACTTTTACCAACTATATTATTAGCAATCTTATTTTTTTTATTTGATGATTCCTAAATGTTAAACAAGAATTTATTTGAAATATCTTTAGATTTTTATCTTAATATATATCATTTCACAGTCTGCAATGTGCCTAATAAATATAATGCGCAAAAAAAATTTACAAAAGTTTTTATAACAGACCAAATCACTATCTCCGAAATTATCTGAGAAATGACTTATTTCATACTTTGATGCAATAATTCTTAAAATAAAATTAACAGTAATGTTAGAAATAATTAAAATAAAATCAAGATTACAATCTTTGAATTAAACATTTTTAATTTAAGTTTAAAAAAATTAAACATTAACATAAAAAAATCATGATGTACTTTAATATTTAGTTAGTTACTCTCTTGTTAATTGCTTCTCATTAATAAACAAATGTATAATTCAATATACACATGTCTTACATTTTGAACAAAAATAAATCTTATACTAGTTGATTAAGATTTACAGCTATTTATTATTTCACAAAGTAAAAAGCTTTTTGCCGATTTTTATAAATTTATACTAGTTCGTAATGCACAAGAAACTCTTTTTTTTTTCTAATGTTATATAAAGTTATATATATAGTTACAATAAGAGAGATCGAAGTCTTCAAAAATTTACCTATATCCAGAACCAACCATTTGTAATTGATCTTCCGACATACTGGACGGCTGACTGATAGAATTTGTTAAGCTGCTTATACCTAAGCTATTACTTGATCGTTTGAACATTTGTGTAAATGATAATGTTAAACTTCTCCTTTTCGATTCCCCTGTAAATACAACTAACACAGTATTTCAAAAATATAGATATGTACATATCAATTATATGTAAAAATATTGTATTAATATACATACGTTTTTTAAATACTTTTCCGCATGCACGGCACAAAATTTAAAAAAATTCAATTAATATAGTTAAAGTTTCTAGACAGAAAGCGACAGAACAAGAGAAGAATATAAAAACAGAGAGAAAAGACGAAGGAGAGGAAAAGAAATCAAGGCTCCTGCATCCTCACTACAGTCATATTGAATTATGACATTAGAAGCAAAGAACCATATAAATTTTTTTCTTGCAAAATACATCGAGATAAATAATTTTTTGTATGCAATCACTCGCATTCGATAATATCCCGCATTAATAAATAATTGTACAACTCATCTGCATTTGTCCAACATTTTCAGCAAAAATAGATCTTATGATAACACAATGCAAAAAAAAAAAAAAAAAACCGAGATGGGACTGGACTACCCGTTTTTTATAGGTTTTTGGACGCTGAACACGAATCCGGTTGTGAAATTGCTCCATCACGTCAGAATTTTGAGAAATTTGCAATTAAAATTGTAAAAAAGGGCTATTTTCATGAACTTGTCATATTATAGCTACAATATGTGACGTGCTGGAGAAGTTTTATTACAATCAAAATAAAGTATGTTGTTAGGACTTTCAACCCTCAAAAGGAATTTTTGGTGTCGGTTATGATTAATAAGATATCTATGGTTAAATATAGGGTGTATTGCAGAAGTTAGCTGTGACTTAGGTCATTGACGATTTACCAAATAGCTTTTAATTATTACTTAAACTTAAGAGTTTTTTAGATCGCTGAATTCGGATCCAATGTCAAAATTGTCAAATTCAAAATAATAGACTCAAATGTTTAGATTGCAACCTAAATATTTTTTAAGATTTGGCATCCGCCATATTGAGTTCACCATTTTGAATTTGACAATTTTGACATTGAATTCGTATTCAGCGATCTAAAAAACTCTTAAGTTTAAATAAATATAATTGAAAGCTATCTGGTAAATCGTCAATGACTTAAATCTCAGCTAACTTCTGCAATACACCCCATATTTAACCATGAATATCTTATTAACCATAACCGACACCAAAAATTCCTTTTGAGGTTGAAAGTCCTAACATATTTTCTTTTGATTGTAATAAAACTTCTCCAGTACGTCACATATTGTAGTTATAATATGACAAAGTTCGTGAAAATAGCCCTTTTTTGCAACTTTAATTGCAAATTTCTCAAAATTCTGACGTGATGGAGCAATTTCACAACCGGATTCATGTTCAGCGTTCAAAAACCTATAAGAAAGGGGTAGTCCGGTTCCGGTGTTCGAAAAAAAATCATTTTTTGTTGAACAGTGTAATTGTGATCGAGATTTACATTTATTTTTTTTTATTCACGAATCATATTTATTTCAATGTATTTCAAAAACTCATATGATTACATAATAATATGAGATTAGAAGCTTTAAAAGTTGAACGTGTTTTTAAATCATAATAGAGAAAGAAAAATATGTGTATATATTTAATTTAAAAATTTATTATTCTCTACTATTCACTATTCACGAATAGATAGATAATACCTCTTGAGAATGATTCACTAGTCAGAGAATGCTTTTTAACAGATGAGGATTGAGCAGCAGCTTCTAATACATTTTTTCTCGCATTTACTAGCTTGTCTTCTCGACTAATCAGAAATAATCTTGCTTGTTCAACCAATAAATCTACATTATTGTGTTTTGAGAGAAATTGATCTATTTTGTGCTTTAATGATGCAAGCACCTGTAATATAATAAATTAGCACATGTTATCTTAATTTAATTACAATGTAATTGGTAATAATTATCTAGATAATAACAATGTTCTTTTAAAAAAATATACAACTGTTTGCAGCAATTATTGTTTGGAATTGTAATCGATAAATATATACCTGAAACAAGGATCTGATGCTAGGTTGAAACACAAGAGAATGATTCAGCAGAAAGGATTGCAATAAAGGTTGCGGATATATCGCCAGTCTACTAATAAGACCTGTGAGATGTAAATTGACATACAAGTTATTACTAGTCATACATTCAAGCTTTCGTAAAACTACGTCTAAAAATATGCCGACGTTTGGCTGTCCATTAAATATATCTTGTCGATACGAAGTATTACTCTTATTAGATTTACTCAATGACGTTTTTTCAGTTGTCAAAGGATTCGATTTTATAAAATTATGTCCAACAATATCATTAATATCCTTCTTAATTACGATATGCATTTCTTCGTGTTCATTCAAATGATCTTCGTTTGTTTCATTGTCCGGCGTTGACTCCGGCGATCCTTTAAATGCAAAGCTTTCATAACCGCTACTCTCTCCTAGCGACATAAGCGAATTCATGGTTGTAGCTGAATCGTCTATACAGCTATCAGATTCCTTTTTATCTAAATAAGTTTCTTCCGTATAATTTGTCATTCCTATATCTTCATTTAATAATTCCGCAATATCAGCATCCAATTGTGTCTGTTCGTCAAGAGATAATACAGCATCCATAGTCAATTCATTCATAGTCAATTCATTTTTAATATTATGTTCATTGCTGTTTAAATTTTTGCCTTCTAATAGACACTGAAAATTATATAATACATTATCTATTAGCCCACTCTCGTCATTTTCGCATGAACTCGTTGCATTCTTAATTGTTTTTTCCAGTGATGATGTTTTAGATTCTTCTGTTTTCTTCTGCAATTGATCAGATGTAATATTTTCATTTATCAATGTGATTACGCTGCTGGTATTACTATTTTCTGATAAATCACCATCATACCGACAAGACCAATTGGAACACGCAATACGGCAAGTTTTTATTTTTTGTCTGGCATCACAGAGATATGCGTGATAATTTCCATATAAGCTGTCTGATAATCTCGTACCATAATTTATCGATGCTGGTAACGATTTCATTGAATCAGTTGCGATATATCCATATTTGTCATATGTATATGATGTAGTACTAGGTAAAGAATTTGTTTGAGAATCCAATGATATAAATACAGTAGAACAGCAACATGGAGTTAGAGATAAAAATTTTTCCGCCGCACGTCCAAAGGGATCTATGTCTCTCAGTCGGCTACGTTGGGAAAGCATTATATGCGAACACGGACTTAATGCACTCAAACATAGTTCTAACATGATATCTTCGCAGTTTAAATTAACCAGAGTTTCAAACAATGCCAGAGTGACTATGCATAACTAAATTAGGAAAAAGCATATAGTTTAGAGATAAGTTATGTTTAAAAAATGTTCTTTTAAAAAGATTGTAAGAAAAAGGATAATTTTTCCAATTTACCCTCGATCGAGAAGAAATCCTTTGTATCAAACTATCCAATATTCTACAGTCGTCATAATTATCTTCTAATAGAAATCTAATAAGTGACCGTAACAAGCCAGGATCGGTCACAGATCGAAGAAATAAATCAAAATAAGCTGTCGCTGCAACTAATTCTTCCACAGTCGTCTGTAAATATTTTTCCAAATAATTAGAATTTAAATTAGAAAAATATAACAACATCACGCTTTATTGACAAATTTGTTTCTAGTAACCATCTATAATATATTAGTGTATATATATATATATATAAAATTGCCAATAAGCAAAAAAAATTATATATTTTGTCATTGCCATCAAAATTCACATATCTTTTTTTTGTTAAATTTTTTTACAGGTAGTTTTAATTTCTGTTACTAATATGAAAAAAATATAATTTTATATTAATCTCACATTAGGAACTTATCTTTAATATATCGAGCAAGGAAAAAAGAACAAATCAAGTAATTAAATGTTAGTTCTTACATAACTATTTTCTTTTAGTATTTAAATTGTTTATTTTATAGTATCATGGTTATAAGTCTTCTCTCTATGTGGTAAAAGAAGGTATAAATAGAGGGTATAAATTATTATATATAAAATATATATTTATGAAGATAAAATGTATATATATGTATATATACATATATGTATATGTATATATATGTATATGTATATATATGTATATGGCTGCATCGGAAACGAGTGTCGTTCTATCTTTGTTTAAATTTTAGTATTAAATAACAAAGATAGAAGGACGCTCGTGTGCACACGAGTGATGTTTCTGAACGCAGCCTATGTATATGTATGTGTATATATATATATATATATATATATATATATATATATATATATATATATACAGGGTGTTCCGGAACAACCTTCCGTCCGTAAAATGACGTATTCCTGATACAATTCTAAGACGATTTTTCTTTTACCAAAATTTGAATTGAAGCGTAATTTTTGAGTTATAAGCAAAAATAGTTAGCAAATCACGCGTTGAGTACAGAAGGCAGGCAGGAGCGACGCGGCGCGCCGCGATCCAGCTGACCGTCCGACGTGTGATTATCACCGCTAACTATTTCTTATAACATAAAATTATGCTTTAAATAAAATTTTGGTAAAAAAGAAAATGTCTTAGAATTACGTCAGGAATACCTGTTTCTTAGAATAATGTCACTTTAGCAAAAGCTGTTCCGGATCGCCGGCCATCGGATGCTGCAATCAGCTGATTGCTACACACCATGTGTGTATGCCGGAGTGTGTGCATAAAAGAAAGAGAGAGAGAGAGAGAGAGAAAGAGAGTGAGAGGAAGAAGGGAAGGAGGGAGAGACGTTTATACACACGCACGCACGTACGTATACACTTTTTTTCTCGCTCTCTTTCTCTCTTTTACACAAATCACACGTCGGACGGTCAGCTGGCTCGCGGCGCGCCGCGCCGCTCCTGCCTGCCTTCTGTACTCGCCGCGTGATTTGCTAACTATTTTTGCTTATAACTCAAAAATTACGCTTCAATTCAAATTTTGGTAAAGAAAAAATCGTCTTAGAATTGTATCAGGAATACGTCATTTTACGGACGGAAGGTTGTTCCGGAACACCCTGTATATATACAGGGTGAGTCATTTTAATCAATACACGCAAATATCTCGTAAAGTAAGCAAGATGGAAAAAAATGTTTTATACGAAAGTTGTATGATTCAGAGAGGGACACATGATGAAAATATGGACTTGACCTTGAGTGACCTTTTCAAGGCCAAGTCAATGTCATCGATGTTTTCTTAAATGGAACCCCCATTTTTATTGCATATTCTTGTAGCTCGAGAGCTTTTCAAAACACTATAATAAAGTATTTTTTCATTAAGTACTTTTTTAGTTATTTTATATCTTAATCTGACATATTTTGATATAAAAAATAAAATATCTCGTAAAATATTTAGTTCTCGATAATCTTACCGTAATACTTTTATGTACAAAATAATGAGACAAATCAATTAGTAAAAAAAAAAATAATTGTTTTTAAGAAAAAGTATGTAATTATTTATAATGTATTTTTTTAAACAATTATTCGTTTTTTTTTTAACTAATTGATTTGTCTCATTATTCTGTACATAAAAGTGTTACGGTAAGATTATCGAAAACTAAATATTTTACGAGATA
The DNA here is from genome assembly GCA_009859135.1 of Formica selysi. Lineage (NCBI taxonomy): Eukaryota > Metazoa > Arthropoda > Insecta > Hymenoptera > Formicidae > Formica > Formica selysi. Next base: position 517,386 of record WHNR01000028.1, on the reverse strand, counting down.
TTTTAATTTTTATATAAAAATACGTCAGACTAAAATATAAAATAACTCAAAAAGTACTTAATGAAAAAAATACTTTATTATAGTGTTTTGAAAAGCTCTCGAGATAAGCTACAAGAATATGCAATAAAAAGTAGGCAGTTCCATTTAAAAAATTGAAAGTGACCTTGCTTTTTTATGGAAAAAAAATGTTTTTTTTTTTTGATTGATTTTTTCATTAAGTACTTTTTGAGTTATTTTATATTTTAATCTGGGACTTCCGGTTGGAGAGTGACGAAGGAAAGTTAGAGTAGTTATAGAAGGAAGGAAAGTGAAGGTGATAATTGTGGAAAGAAGAGGAGAAGAACGGAGAGTAGGGTGAAGTGAGAGAGAAGGAGACAAAAGGAAAGCAAGGAAGTGGAGGGAAAAGGGGAGGTGAAAGAAGAGCAGAGAAGAAAAGAGGAAAGTAGAGAAGGCGGTTTTAGGTTAGGACAGCAACCATTAAGGTGGAGTGAGCGCGGGAAGTTGGAGCAGTAAAGAAGATCGGAGTTCGCAGAGGAAGAGATAGATTGCAGCTAAGGTAGGCAGGCCCACGGGAAGTAAAAATAAGCAGAAAGAAAAAACATTAGAAAATTTCGGAATGAGCAGAGATCCGGAGAAGGAAATGGAAAGGAGGATAGAAGGAATAATGAGAATTTTTAAAGAGGAAACAGTGTCAGAAATGAGAGAACACTGTGAGAAACTAATGGAGAAACTAATGGGAAATATATTAAAGGAAATGCAAGAAGAAAGAGAGGCGAGAGAAGAGGAAAGAAGGAAGTGGAAAGAAGAAAGAAAGGAGATGCTAGAAAGAATAAAAAGTTTAGAGATGGTACAAGAAAAGAAGGAAAGAGAAGAAAGGAAGAAGAACATAGTTATAAGAGGAATAAATATTGAAAAAAACAAATATCGAGAAAAGAATAGAAGAATTTGTAAAGGAAAAATTGGGAGTAGAAATAAAGGTAGAGAAAGCATATGAGATAAAGGAGAGAGAAGGAAAGAAAGGGATAGTAGTAACAGTAGAGGAATGGGAGATGAAAAAAAATATAATGGTGAAGAAAAAGAATTTGGATAGAGGAATATATATAGACGATGACCTAACCAGGAGGGAAAGAGAGATCCAAGGAAGATTAAGAAGGATGGCCAGAGAGGAGAAAGAAAAAGGAAAGGAGGTGAAAATAGGGTACAAGAAAATAAGTGTAAATGGAAAATGGTTTAAATGGAACGAAAAGGAAGATTGTTTAAATGAAGAGAAAGATGAAGAGAAAGAAAGAAGAGGAAGGCAATAGGAAAAGGAGAAAGAAGAGAGAAGAGGAGAAAAGGGGGCAAGAATGTGTTTTTGGAATATAGCAGGAGTTACAAATAAAGATAAAGAGGTGTAGGAATATTTAAGCGGATTTGAGATGGTAGGGTTGACGGAAACGTGGATAGAGGAAGAGGGATGGAATAAAATAAAGGACAAACTGCCGAAAAATCTGGAATGGAAGTGTAGACCAGCAAAGAGAGAAAACAAAAAAGGGAGAGCAAAAGGAGGCATTATAACAGGAATAAGTAAAAGGATAACGACCTTGGAATACAAAGAATGGAGTGACAACATAGTGGAAAGGAGAATAAGATATGATGAGAGAGAGTGGAGAGTGATGACAGTGTACAGTCAGAATGTAAAAGAAATAATGCACACAATTTCAGAAGGAATGGAAGAGAACGAGGAAGGCGTATTGTTAATAGGAGGAGACTGAAACGCCAGGGGAGGAAGGGGGTTGGATAAACGAAGTGGTAAAAAAGGAGAGAGAAAGAAAATTGAAGGACAAGGTAATAAACGGAGAAGGAACAAGACTAATAAGTGAAATTGAAGAAAGAGGATGGGTGATTTTAAATGGAAGCAAAGGAGAAGAAGGAGAATGGACATACATAGGAGAAAATGGAACATCAGTTATTGATTATATAATAGGAAACCAAGAGGCTACAGAGGAGGTAGAGAGTTTGAAAATAGGAGAAAGAACGGACTCGGATCACGTGCCGTTGGAAGTGATATTATATGGAACAAGGGAAGAAGAAAAAGAAATAGAAGAGGAGAAAGAAATAGAAAGAAGAGAATGGAAAGAAGAAACAAAGGAAGAATACTTGAGGAGCTGTGAGGAGTGGACCAGTAAAGAAGAGGGGATTGAAGAATTATGGAAGGAAATAAAAGAGAAAGTAGAGGAAGCAATACCAAAGAAGAAGAAGAGGAGACATAAATGGAAGATAGGAGATAGAGTATGGCATGACAAGGAATGGAAAAACAAAAAGAGAGAATTAAGAAGAAGATTGAGAAAATGGAGGAAGGGAGAATGCGAAACGGAGAAATATATAAATATGAGAAAAGAGTACAAAGATTCAGAAAAAGATTCAGAAAAAGAAGAGAAGAGATAAACGAAGAAATAGGTGAGGAAGAATGGAAAAGGCATTTTATGGGGATACTGGAGGGAGAAGAACAAATGGCAGTATTAGAGGAAAAGGAAGCGGAAAGGGTAGAAGAAGAGGAAGAGGATGAAATAACGAGAGAGGAATTGATAAAGCAGCTGAAAAGATTGAGGAAAGGAAAAGCGCCAGGAGAGGATGGTTTGGAAAATGAAGTGTGGAGATACATGCCAAGAAGTATAGGAGAAGCAATGTGGAAAATGATAAAGAAAATATGGAAGGAAGGAGGAATACCGGAGGACTGGAAGAAAGGAGTAATATGCCCCATATTCAAAAAAGGAGAAAAGAAGGAGGTAAAGAATTACAGAGGTGTAACACTGATGGACACAGCATATAAGATTTACGCTAGCATTCTAAATGAGAGATTAATGGGAGAGATCGATGGCAAATTAGAAGAAGGTCAATTCGGGTTCAGAAGAGGAAGAGGGGTTATGGATGCAGTATATGTATTAAATCACGTCGTGGATAGAGAGGTAGGAAAAAAGAAAGGCAAGGTTTTTGCATGTTTCGCTGATTTGAAGGCGGCATTTGATAGAATAGACAGAAAAATACTGAGAGAAAGGATGGAGGAAATTGGTGTATCGAATAAGCTGAAAAAGAGAATAATGGAGACGTATAAGAAAACGAAGAATGTAATTAAGGTGGGAGAGAAATATACAGAAGGGTTTTGGACTAGGAAAGGAGTTAGACAAGGATGCCCAATGAGCCCGACGTTATTCAACATCTACGTAGCAGATCTGGAAGAAGAAATGGAAAGAGGACAGACGGGGGGAGTAATGGTAGGAAGAAGGAAGATATGGACGCTAATGTATGCGGACGACATAGTTTTACTGGCGGAGAGAGAAGGCAAGCTGAAGGAAATGCTGAGGAGATTTAAGAAATATTTAGAGAAAAAAAGTCTAACATTAAGCCCGGAGAAGACAAAAGTGATGGTATTCGAAAAGGGGAAAGGAAGAACAAAGAAGAGAAGATCGAAATGGGGAGAGGAAGAATTGGAGGAAGTAAAAGAGTTTAGCTAGGATACATTATGCAAAAAAATGGAGGAGCGGAGAAGCATATCTTAGAAAGAAGAAAGAAAGCAATGATTACAATGAAGAAAACGTGGAGCATAGAAGAGAGATTATTTAGGGAGGACTACATAAGAAGAATGAAGATGTTTGAAGCATTGGTGGAGAGTGTGAGTTTGTTTGGAGCAGAAATATGGGGATGGAGAAAAGAGGAAAGACTAGACGGAATTCAAAGAAAATACGTAAAATGGATACTAGGTCTGGAAAGGACAACGCCGAATTACATAGTAGTAGAGGAAGGAAAGTTAGTGAAAATTAAAGAGAAGGCGCTGAAAAGAGCACTAAAGTATGAAGAGAAAATAAGAACAACGGGGAAAAAACTGGTGGAAGAATGCTGGAAGGAAAGGAAGAAAGAGTGGGGGGCAGGAAGAGAAGGAAAATGGGCGAGGATAAGGAGGAAAATATTAGAGGAGAAAGGAGATGGTAATGAGATAAGGGAAGGAAGCAGAGAAGAGGAGGAAAACATAGTACAAAGAATAATAGGGAAGATAAGAGAGAAAGAAAAAGCGGAAAGAAGAAAAAAGATAGAAGAATCTACATACAACAGAGAATACAAGAAGCTAATAAAAGAAGAGAGAGCAGAACATCTAAGTAAGAGAATGAAGAAGAAAGATAGAAAAACGATAGCAAGATTCAGGTGCGGCAATGAAGTAAGAGAAAAAGAATATTGGAAAGCAGAAGAGGAAAAAGTATGCAGGCTATGTAAGAAAGAGGTAGAAAGCATGTGGCATGTACTCAAGGAATGTGAAAAGACAGGACAGAAAGAGGAGATAGAAAAAGTGTTAGGGGAGGATGGACAAGGGCTGATAGTACTAAGGAGAATAGAAGAAGAAAGGAAGAAGGCGGCAGAGGAAGGATAGAGATTCGTTTTATTTTTATTTTTATATTTATTATTTTGATTTTGATTTTATTTTATTGTCAATTTTATTCTATTCTATTTTTGTTTTAGTTATGTGTTAGTTTATATAGCTCCAGTTCTTTCAATTACAGTCTTAGTGTAGTCTATATTTTATTTTATTTTGAATGGTATTTAAGTTCAGGCTCAGTTTCAATTGGAATTTGAATTTTAACTTTAGTTTTAATTGAGTTTCTATTAAGGGTCGGCAGGAGTGACGGCCAAACTCCGAATTGATATTGGAGACCTCGCGCGATGAAAATGTGAAACTCAGGTTTCAGGGTTACCAACGCTGAGGAATGAATTCTCAGTCTCGATGTATAGGTGTATGTCTGTATTCGTATACACACGATTGCATTGCTCGCGTGGACGCACCGTGGAGAGGAAAGATAGAAAAGGATCAACGATCACGCTATCCTTGTTCCTCTAGCGTATCGCTTTACGGCCGAGATATGGCCTGAAAATGCTTTCTGGCCTCTCGTAGCAGAAAGCAGTAATGCAACAAGACTAATGGGCGCCCACTTTTTATAAATTTTATGTTTACTTATGCGCATATGTACAGATATATACCAATAGTATATAGAAATGTTACATATGTTTCAAAATTGCACAATGATAAATAATATTAGTAGAATAATAGCTAATAGAGTGAACTAATATACAACGTGTAAGAGATACGGGCACTTCTTAGACTTGGCAATTTATTGCTTTTTTACTTGTTTCTTTTTCATCGAAACTTTATGTATTGTCAGCATGATAGAGCGACAAGGAGAGAACGATTGTTAATTCTTGGCTTACATTATCTTTCAGTAATTGCAAATTTATAGACCGACAAGTATGCTATCTTGATTTCTTTTCGATTATATCGATATTATCGTGTAAAAATATCTGCTACATAAATACTGATAATATGAAAGCATTTACAAGAAATATGTGATGGCTCAGTGCAAGAGTGTTCAATCTATCACGCAGTAAACTCAAGTTCAATTCCACAGACATCTTAACAAAATTTTTTTATATATTTTGTTATATAAACGTTATTACATTTTGTGTGAGAATTATATTTAGAATAATTATTAAAATTTTGAAAATATGTTGACCATTTTGTAATTGTACATGTGTATAAAAAATTTATTTTATGTATTTAATATATCTTGTAATAAACCAATAATAGCTAGGAGAGAAAAGCTATTATTATTTTATTTAATTATTATTAATATATTATTAATATATTAATATATATTAATATTAAGATATTTTCAAAATTCTCAAATTTTGTTTTCAATATAATTCTCAAAACATAAAATGTAATAACAAAACACATATAAAAATTTTTTTGAGATATCTGAGGAATTGAACTTGAGTGTACTGCATGATAGACTGAATATTTTGCACTTCGTCATTACGTGTATTATTTATATATATGCTTTCATATACCAGTACTCGTATGTGCTTACGCGATATCGGTACAATTGAAGAAAGATAATATAATTGTCTACGATTAAGACTGTTAAAAGATAATGTAATGTCAAACAAGAATTGACAATCATGCTATTTCTCTATCCCGCTAATATGATAAACGAAATATCGATAGTAACAAAGCAACAAATCTCACAAAGTCTAACAGGCACCCGTGTCTTACATATTGTATATTTATTCACTCTGTTATCTATATTATTATTGATCATCATACAATATTTAATTGTACGTATAATTTTAACTATAATTTAAACATATATATGCATATATGTATATACGTAAATATAAAATTCTCAAAGAATGGGCGCCCGTTAGTCATGTTGCATTACTGCTTTCTGCCACGAGAGGCCAGAAAGCATTTTCAGGTTGTATCTCGACCGTAAAGCGATACGTTAGAAGAACAAGGACAGCACGCGATTGTCGCTCCTTGTCTAGATTTATTTCTCAACGATCGCATCCGTGTGCTCAACGTATCGGTGTTTGTGCCTTCACGGATACTACACACATACACGATGAAAGAGAGACAAAGACGGCGCAATCATCTCTCTTTGTCAAGCAGTCAGTATGTTACCACGGAAATTTCCCCATGAGCTGCTCCTTAGATACACATCTAGTGAGATCCGCTTATTCCGTATTTCACATCGAAGAAGTCATATTACTTCATGAAACTTTTTTTAATAAATTCTTTATATAATTATGCAGTCCTGTACAGAGCCGAATTTTGCATTTTGGCTCTTAAAAATTTATAATAAATGAAATACAGCTCATGGCCAACTGCACCTAATCCGCCATGAGCTGTACCTAGTATGTACCTATCTTGTCAACTTATAAAATATTATTTTAACTCCTTTTTTCAAAAAAATAGCTCTGTACAGGACTGCGGATGATCCTACTGATTACAAATATCACAGGTTTAACATGATTCTCTTTATTTTTTGGCCGTAATACGGGATAAGCGAATTCGTAATTCACGGCTTCCCGCGAGAGGTCTCTACTGTCTCTCCTGCCGACCCTTAAAGGCAAATTTAAATTTATATACAGGGTGGTCCTCGTAACGGTCGCCACAATTTTTAAGGCACTTACAATAATCTGACATAAAAAAGTCATAAACAGAAATTTATCAGTTTCTAACCGGCAACAAATTGCAATAATAAAAATTGACCAAACATTTTTTTTCCATAAGAAAGCAAGGTCACCTTCAATTTTTTAAATGGAACTGCCTACTTTTTATTGCATATTCTTGTAGCTTACCTCGAGAGCTTTTCAAAATACTATAATGAAGTATTTTTTCATTAAGTATTTTTCGAGTTATTTGATATTTTAATCTGACATATTTTGATATAAAAATTAAAATATCTCGTAAAATATTTAGTTTTCGATAATCTTACCGTAACACTTTTATGTACAGAATAATGAGACAAATCAATTAGTTTAAAAAAAACGAATAATTGTTTTAAAAAATACATTATAAATAATTACATACTTTTTCTTAAAAACAATTTTTTTTTTTTTTACTAATTGATTTGTCTCATTATTCTGTACATAAAAGTATTACGGTAAGATTATCGAAAACTAAATATTTTACGAGATATTTTATTTTTTATATCAAAATATGTCAGAATAAAATATAAAATAACTCAAAAAGTACTTAATGAAAAAATACTTTATTATAGTGTTTTGAAAAGCTCTCGAGATAAGCTACAAGAATATGCAATAAAAAGTAGGCAGTTCCATTTAAAAAATTGAAGGTGACCTTGCTTTTTTATGGAAAGAAAATGTTTGGTCAATTTTTATTATTGCAATTTGTTGCCGGTTAGAAACTGATAAATTTCTGTTTATGACTTTTTTATGTCAGATTATTGTAAGTGCCTTAAAAATCGTGGCGACTGTTACGAGGACCACCCTGTATAAGCGCAGAGTGGATGGAAAAATTTTGTAATCGTAAGTTCGTCCTAAGCCGAAAGGCAAGGACTAAGCACAAATAAATAAAAATAATAAAATAAAATATTTTAATTTGACATATTTTGATATAAAAAATAAAATATCTCGTAAAATATTTAGTTTTCGATAATCTTACCGTAATACTTTTATGTACAGAATAATGAGACAAATCAATTAGTGTAAAGAAAAAAACAAATAATTGTTTAAAAAATATATTATAAATAATTACATACTTTTTCTTAAAAACAATTATTTTTTTTACTAATTGATTTGTCTCATTATTCTGTACATAAAAGTATTACAGTAAGATTATCGAGAACTAAATATTTTACGAGATATTTTATTTTTTCTATCAAAATATGTCAGATTAAAATATAAAATAACTCAAAAAGTACTTAATGAAAAAATACTTTATTATAGTGTTTTGGAATGCTCTCGACATAAGCTATAAGAATATGCAATAAAAAATAGGGGTTTCCATTTAAGAAATTGAAAGTGACCTTCATGTGACCTTCAAATGACTATCCAAGGTCACATCAATGGCACCATCTTATGTCCACCTTCGAACCAAACAACTTTTGTCTGAAACGTTTTTCTCTAAAATGCTTAGTTTTAGAAAGAAAAGGGGTGTACGGGTGGTCTAGGACACCCTATATACAGGGTGAGTATTTTAACTTGAAACTGTAAAATATCTCGGAAAGTAAGCTTTATCGAAAAAAATGTTTCAAACAAAAGTTGTAGGGTTCGGAGGGGGCCACATGATAAAAATATAGATTTGACCTTGAGTGACCTTTTCAAGGTGAGATCAATGTGATCGACGTTTTCTTAAATGGAACCCTCCTTTTTTTATTACATATTCTTGTAGCTTATCTCGAGAGCTGTTCAAAACACTATAATAAAGTATTTTTTCATTAAGTACTTTTTGAGTTATTTTATATCTTAATCTGACATATTTTGATATAAAAATAAAATATCTCATAAAATATTTAGTTTTCGATAATCTTACCGTAATACTTTTATGTATAGAATAATGAGACAAATCAATTAGTATAAAAAAAAATAATTGTTTTTAAGAAAAAGTATGTAATTATTTACAATGAATTTTTTTAAACAATTATTTGTTTTTTTTATACCAATTGATTTGTCTTATTATTCTGTACATAAAAGTATTACGGTAAGATTATCGAAAACTAAATATTTTACGAGATATTTTATTTTTTATATCAAAATATGTTAGATTAAGATATAAAATAACTCAAAAAGTACTTAATGAAAAAATACTTTATTATAGTGTTTTGAAAAGCTCTCGAGATAAGCTACAAGAATATGTAATAAAAAAAGGGGGGTTCCATTTAAGAAAACGTCGATCACATTGATCTCACCTTGAAAAAATCACTCAAGGTCAAATCCATATTTTTATCATGTGGCCCCCTCCGAACCCTACAACTTTTGTTTGAAACATTTTTTTCGATAAAGCTTACTTTCCGAGATATTTTACAGTTTCAAGTTAAAAAACTCACCCTGTATACAGGGTGTCCCCAATTTAAATGTCAAAACTTTAGGAGCGTGTAGGGGACCGATAAACTAACACAAAAAGTCCTTTAGAGATTTGCTCGTTTTTGCTTCGTTTTGAAGAAAATCGCAAAAAATGAAATAAATAATTTTCACCAAAAAACTTAAAACAACACTAAGATTATTAGATTTATCAAAAAGTATTATAAAATAAAAATTGTAGAACATGGAATTAAGAAAAGAGAGTGAGTTAAAATCCTCCTGAGGTAAAATTAGATTAGAAACAAAATTTCGTGTTGTCGCGTATTTATCTACAATCCTCTAATTTTACTTCAGGAGGATTTTAACTCACTCTCTTTTCTTAATTCCGTTCTACAATTTTTATTTTATAATACTTTTTGATAAATCTAATAATCTTAGTGTTGTTTTAAGTTTTTTGGTGAAAATTATTTGTTTCATTTTTTGCGATTTTCTTCAAAACGAAGCAAAAACGAGCAAATCTCTAAAGGACTTTTTGTCTTAGTTTATCGGTCCCCTACACGCTCCTAAAGTTTTGACATTTAAATTGGGGACACCCTGTATATATATTAATATGAGAAAAAAAGCATACAGATATTATACATATATAATGCATATTTATACAAATTGTATCATAATATTTATATTAAATACTTCATGATAAATTATCTGTCAACTTTCATATATTACATAAAAATAAAACTTGAAAACTAGATAGCTAACATTTATCAAATGAAGATATTAATACAAATATTGATCTATGACAAAAATGAAGGCGATAAGTAGAGATGGATAAAAATTCTTTATTAGTTACATGTGAGAATAAAATACTATATAAATAACATAAAATTACAAGAAAAGCAAAAAATATATCTTTGTAAAGTTAGTACTGCATTTTCAAAATTTCGATATATAGAGTTTCGATCACTCTTCAAAAAGTTGTAAGTTCCTGTTTCAAAAAAGTGCTATCAATTAAATATAAAATATAAGGATACGAAAATTGGCTAACTTTTTTTTATTTCAATAGAGATCAAATCTAAATATTTTTCAATAGAATTTATATATGTAAATACACTATATAATATGAGGAGGCTCCGTTTGCCTACATTCCCGATTGCCAACAGCTTCGTTTGCCTACAACATTTTGCCGACAGCTTCGATTGCCGACATTCCCGGTTGCCTACAGAGCGATTGCCTACAAGCATTATTGCGCACATGTAAAAATTAAAAATACGAACGTACGTTTGCACACATGACATTATTGCGCACATACACATTGCACACTTGACTTCATTGCACACATGGAGATTGCACACATGACATTATTGCGCACATACACTTTGCACACATGGTATTATTGCACACATAAAATAAGAAAATCGAATTAACGTTTTGCACACATGACTTTATATAAAGTAACGAAATTTTGAAACACCATATCTCGAAAATTATTGACTGTATTCAAAATCTATGTGAAACTGTACAATAATAGATTTCCTTTCGCACTGAAAGCAGCAGATGATGGGGCTAGACCTTGCTTTGCGTGGAAAATTACAAACCCATGTGGAATCTCGCTTCGCATTAAAAAGTGTATGCGTGGACGCAGTATGTTCCGTCCCCCCTGCGGGGGAGCTCCACTATCGTAAAACTAGACACATAGGTTTGGGTTGAATCGCGCTTCGCGTGAAAAGTTGTAAACCCATGTGGAATCTCGCTTCGCATTAATTAGTGTATGCGTGGACGCAGTATGTTCCGCCCCCCCCCCCTGCGGGGGGCTCCACTACCGTAAAACTAGACACATAGGTTTGGGTTGAATCTCGCTTCGCGTAGAAAGTTGTAAACCCATGTGGAACCTCGCTTCGCATTAAAAAGTATATGCATAGACGCAGTGTGTTCCGCCCCCCCTGCGGAGGGGCGTCACTACCGAATAACTAGACACATAGGTTTGAACGGATAATGACTGCCACTTTTTTCAAGGTCAGGATCACTCAGGACGATGACCTTGACAATATATGTCAAGGTCAGGGTTATTGGGGCTAGCTCCATTTCGCATGTGCGCAATAAAGTCATGTATGCAAAACGTTAATTCGGTTTTCTTATTTTATGTGTGCAATAATATCATGCGTGCAATGTGTATGTGCCCAATAAAATCATGTGTGCAAAACGTTAATACAATTTTCTTATTTTATGTGTGCAATAATACCATGTGTGCAAAGTGTATGTGCGCAATAACGTCATGTGTGCAATCTCCATGTGTGCAATGAAGTCATGTGTGCAATGTGTATGTGCGCAATAATGTCATGTGTGCAAATGTACGTTCGTATTTTTAATTTTTACATGTGCGCAATAATGCTTGTAGGCAATCGCTCTGTAGGCAATCGGGAATGTCGGCAATCGAAGCTATCGGCAAAATGTTGTAGGTAAACGAAGCTGTTGGCAATCGGGAATGTAGGCAAACGGGACCCCCCCTATAATATACACTAAAAAAATATTATTTTTAAAAAAAAATTTATTTAGAAAATTTTAATTTGGAGAACAAAAAATCGCGAAAATCTTCCCAATTTCGATTTTATCTGCTCGAACTTTAAGAATAATCATTAGAATTCTTGAAACTATCTTGGAATTCCGAAGAAATTGCTCGATTACCGGAAAATTTCACTCGGCATGGGAATTTAGAAAATTTCTATCCGAGGATCAAAAACCCCAAATTTTTTTTCATTTTTTATTTTATTGATTTAAGCTATAAAAATAATCATTAGATATTTTGACAGAAATGTAAAATGCAAGAATATTTTACAGTCGATATAACTCGTTTTGAAATATATCAGGAACTCTTTCGAAAAGAGCCAGAACTCTATTAATTATATTGAATTTCTGAAAATAGGGTGCTAACTTCACAGAAATAGAAACTATAGCTGCAAAGCAAAGCAATAATAGCGTGTATAATAATATGTGTATTGTATTTAAATATCTGTTATAAATTGTATAAACCACATGATCTAATATCTTTAATAATAAGTATTCTTTATATCAGATATTAAATAACAATATCACACATAATTTGATGATTAACAAACATGCTTGTAATTTATTATTTTAAATCACAAGCGATTTATTATTATAGATATCTGGATCACACGTGGTTTATTATAAATCCATTTATTTGTAAAAGCATATCTTATTTTTATTAATTATGCTTTTAAATAAACGAAATAAGTTGATATAGCCATAAGTATCAATATTTCAGTGGATACTTTGAATATATATAAATATATAAAATTTTATATATATATATATATATATATATACAGGGTGGTCCTCGTAACGGTCGCTACGATTTTTAAGGCACTTACAATAATCTGACATAAAAAAGTCATAAACAGAAATTTATCAGTTTCTAACCGGCAACAAATTGCAATAATAAAAATTGACCAAACATTTTTTTTCCATAAAAAAGCAAAGTCACCTTTAATTTTTTAAATGGAACTGCCTACTTTTTATTGCATATTCTTGTAGCTTATCTCGAGAGCTTTTCAAAACACTATAATAAAGTATTTTTTCATTAAGTACTTTTTGAGTTATTTTATATTTTATTCTGACATATTTTGATATAAAAAATAAAATATCTCGTAAAATATTTAGTTTTCGATAATCTTACCGTAATACTTTTATGTACAGAATAATGAGACAAATTAATTAGTAAAAAAAAAAAAATAATTGTTTTTAAGAAAAAGTATGTAATTATTTATAATGTATTTTTTTAAACAATTATTCGTTTTTTTTTAACTAATTGATTTGTCTCATTATTCTGTACATAAAAGTGTTACGGTAAGATTATCGAAAACTAAATATTTTACGAGATATTTTAATTTTTATATCAAAATATGTCAGATTAAAATATAAAATAACTCAAAAAGTACTTAATGAAAAAATACTTTATTATAGTGTTTTGAAAAGCTCTCGAGATAAGCTACAAGAATATGCAATAAAAAGTAAACAGTTCTATTTAAAAAATTGAAGGTGACCTTGCTTTTTTTATGGAAAAAAAAATGTTTGGTCAATTTTCATTATTGCAATTTGTTGCCGGTTAGAAACTGATAAATTTCTGTTTATGACTTTTTTATGTCAGATTATTGTAAGTGCCTTAAAAATCGTGGCGACCGTTACGAGGACCACCCTGTATATAAAATTTTTTAATTATATTTAAATAAAAAAATGATTAATTTAATGTTGCAAATAATTTAGTATTTTTTTAATATAATAATATATCTATATAAATAAAAAAAATAAAAAAATAGAAATATGTATATCAAGCATATATCAATATATTAAAAATTATATTTATAGAAAATAACACAATTTTATAAAATAATTTAGCTTTTTATTATGTATAAAGTATCAATTGAAATACTGTACTGTAAAAACTGATAATTTGTACTAACCCAATATTGTTGTACATCTAGCTGTTCTAGGGTCAAGCCAAGAGAATCCTATGAGCATCATAAAAATATCACCAGATAAAAAAAGATACTAATACCCGTAAATTATATATGACACATCAATGATTTATATATTATTAGCACCAACACCAGTGCACTTAATTTTACCATCACCACATTGATGAGTTCACATGTATTTGATAACATAAGATGCATTATGCACATGAAGTCATTAAAATCAATAAGCAACTAAAAGCAATAAATGCAATTTTTTGTGAAAATTTAATATTCATAATAAAAAATTATACAATTTATAGCAAATTATGCAATATAAAAACATACAAAAATTAAAATTTAAGCAATTCTAATGATTCATGGAAAAATATATTCAATATATCTAAAATTTTCCATAAAGTAGTAAAAATATGTATTTATTGCATCAAATAAAATATTTTAGTAAATATTTAAAAATGTTTTCTATTATTTAACATTTATGAGTTATTTAAAAATATAATCTCTTATTATTAAATTTTAATGACATTTGAAAATTTACAAATGTTTTTTATCACATAATAACATTGAAGTGCATTTGTATGTATTAACATACCATATTTGTATATGCTACAAAAGTAAATACCTTCTTTCACCACATGCATTAATACTAATTAATACAAATTAATTACTTTAATTTATTACTAATTAGATTAATAATAATTAAAAAAGATATATTACAAATAAAAATAAGTCAATGCTCTTATGTAAAAAAGAATGCCCAAATCATATGGGAAAAGGCCTATAACGCTATATAAAAATTAACTATAGCAGTCGATAAGATGCAGCGAGTAGATCAAACATTCCAATGGGAGCAACTTTGAAAAACGGCGCCGTCACGAGTTACAGACCATTTTCAAAAAACAATTTTTGGACTATAACTTTGCTTCTTTACATCGTAAAGTAATTATTCAAAGCTCAGCAGAATAAAAATAATGAACTTCACCTAATTCTATCATAACACTTTTTTGAGAAGAGAGTCTGAGGGACTAGCCTCTCGTATCGTGGCGCGCATCGTGGCTTAAAAAGCAACACTTTTTTAGAGGTAGCCAGCCAAAGCTAAATCCTTCAACGATTCCTTATAAATATAATAGATAAGATATATATTATATAATATATAATATATGTTATATAATATAATATACAGGGTGTCCGGTAAAGATTGTGCCAACGCTCGTGAGCGGGTAGAGCACAGTAATCTGAACAGAAAAGTCCTGTAACATTTTTTTATATAACGCGTAATAAAGGAATTATTATTGAGTAAAGTCTGACCAATCAGCGCCAACCTTTAGCCGGGCGCACGTCAGTGAGCCCCGCGCTGTGAAGTGTGCGCCACCGCATACTATCAGGCGGGCGGCTCACCGACGTGCGTCCGGCTAAAAATCGGCGCTAATTGACCAGATTTTACTCAATAATAACTCCTTTATTAAGCGTTATATAAAAAAATGTTACAGGACTTTTCTGTTCAGTTTACTGTGCTCTAGCCGCTCACGAGCGTTGGCACAATCCTTACCGGATACCCTGTATATTATATACAGGGTGTATCAGAGCGCCCGTGCCAGACATTTTTTAGGAAAACTACGCATTTTCGAGAAAACTGTTTCAAACAAAAGTTGTAGGATTTAAAGGGGGCCAATAAACGATCTTATTAGATTTTGGATCGAGGATTCGTGTTGGATCCAGTAGGGCCCAAGTCACTTTTTTTAAACGAAGCCTCCTATTTTTCATTGCATATTCTTGTAGCTTATCTCGAGAGCTTTTCAAAACACTATAATAAAGTATTTTTTCATTAAGTACTTTTTGAGTTATTTTATATCTTAATCTGACATTATTTGATAAAAAATAAAATATCTCGTAAAATATTTAGTTTTCGATAATCTTACCGTAATACTTTTATGTACAGAATAATGAGACAAATCAATTAGTGTAAAAAAAACAACAAATAATTGTTTAAAAAATACATTGTAAATAATTACATATTTTTTCTTGAAAACATTTTTTTTTACGCTAATTGATTTCATTATTCTGTACCTAAAAGTATTACGGTAAGATTATCAAAAACTAAATATTTTACAAGATATTTTATTTTTTATATCAAAATATTTCAGACTAAGATACAAAATAACTCGAAAAATACTTAATGAAAAAATACTTCATTATAGTATTTTGAAAAGCTCTCGAGATAAGCTATAAGAATATGCAATAAAAAATAGGGGGTTCCATTTAAGAAAATACCGATCACATTAACCTCACCTTGAAAAGGTCACTCAAGATCAAGTCAATATTTTTATCATGTAGCCCCCTCGAAACCATGCAACTTTTGTCTGAAACATTTTTGTCTATCGGACTCAGTTTCCGAGATATTCGTGTGGATTGATTAAAATGGTCCACCCTGTATATTGGATGATGGCCTATATATCACATCATTATACGCGAAATCGTCACAACGATTTTAACATACATTTTTCATATCCAAAATCAGAACTTTGGATTAAAAATTTTAAACTAACTAATACAAAGATTCATAAATACGATCATAAGATCGATCATGTTGTATTCTTTTATATACGAATTGAAAAATAAAAGATTATTATGCACATAAGCAGAGTTATAGCCAAAAAATAATTTTTTTTTTAATGGCCTTTATCTTGTGATGGTGGCAATTTTCAAGGTTGTGCCTGTATGAATGTTTGATCTACTTGCTACGCCCTATCGACTACCTATAGATTATTTTTAGGTAGTTTTGTAGGCCGTTTTGGGCATTCTCCTTACATTATTGAAATATGAAAAAAAATTTTTAATTTTTTCAAAAAACAAGAAGAGCGATTTATGTTATTAATATTAAAATGTTGTTCCCCCTCTTTTATATTTTATTAAATGAATATTTACCTGTAATAATGCCGGTCCCATGACGGGAACTAAAAAACCTTGGTATAAAAATTCAAGCAACTGTTTCTGTACCATTGGATGCGCCACTTGTGCAACTGCATTGCAGAATTCTAAAGAGTTCATGAGCTGCATGAGTGCAGGTAAGTCATTCACATCATCTGGTGTCAATTGATACCAATCGTCTGTCTCAATGTCAAGTTTCCTTGGAAGTAAAGAATAAAGCCCACTCAATCCTGTAGCTAGTACCTAAATAAATACAAAAAAAGATTATTTTATTATTTTTTACATATTCATCTTCTGTATATTTTGTCCTAAAGAAAGTGACCAAATTACTTACAGGACATATATTGGAATGATCAGCAATATATAATCCAACTTCATCATTCTTCTTCGAGAGCGACATGCATAATAACATAGCATCACGTGCTTGCTGACCAACACCACCCTCTCGATGAATATGAGGTATTAATAAGTTAAATATAATAAATCTAAAATTATTTACCCATCTCAGTAAAAATATATTTATGTAAAACATGTCATAATAAATAACAAACTATTACTTATTCTTTCCAATCGCATTTGGTTGAAAAAACAAATCGAGTAAAGCCATATTTTGCATTAAAACAACACACAGCTGATTCAATAATACTACTAATTTTTTTTCTACTTCTAATGGCATAACATCATTTGCACATTCTTCTAATAATCGTAAGAGCGGTCTAGTAACTGGTTCATGTGCAAGAAGGGTATTGCTGTGCGAAATGAGCAACTCGTAAAGCTTTATTTGTTCCAATCTTACAGCATTATTAAATCTGTAAAAAAGATCATAGTTTTACAATAGATATACACAACTTTTATTACAAATATTAAAAAATAAAAATGTACCTTCCTGTATGTATGCTCCAATCGTACAGTTTAACAAGTAGATTTTCACTTAATAAATATTCTAAGCATGGAGAATGCGTCGCAGTGTTGCTCTGTTGATAGTGATTATGTAAATTCGAATCCCGCAGTTCCAGCATCAATAGTGTCACCATCTGGTCAATGTGATTAACAACTCCAAGCACATCATCTTGACTAGGTACCCCTTTAAGAGGCTGAAATTAATTCATTAGTACAATATGGTTCTCCTACTACAAGACAACTTTAGTTCTTAGTTTAGTCTCTATATGACTAATGATAATATATGTTCAGATGTAAGATTTCTTGATTAACATAGTGTAAAAGCAATGTATACATACGTAATAATATAGATTCAAAGTTAGAAATCTGTATTTATAATATACATCTAATGCTATGACTTTTTAATTCTTAGAGATCAAACAGTATATACATATAATTTTCATATCTGATAATTATTAGATATGTTAAATATTAGAAATGTTGCATTTCAGTTTGGATTTATTAATATATTTTTGGCGGAATTTTTACGTTATAAATAATATTTATTTTTGTATTTTCATTATGATTTTATTACAAAATTTAAGATATTATATATATAATCTTAAATTTTGTAATAAAATCGTAATATAAATACAAAAATAAACATTACTTATAAAGTAAAAATTTCAATAAAATATATGAATAAATCCAAATTAAAATTTAACATTTCTGTTTCGTACAAATTTTGTGACTTCGAGGGGGAGATAAGGGTATCGATTCTGTAATTCAAGTGAGGGTGAAAATTACAAAAATTAGCGAATTTACTAGAAAATTTATAATTTCATTGGTCCAAACCTTGTAAAATTCGCTCATTTTTGTGATTTTCACTCTCACTTGAATTACAGAATCGATACCCAGATGATATCATTGAGTGCGTTCAAGAGACACATCCGTTGAGTATCGTCTCGTCAACAGTCGACATTGATTTGTTGGTTCTAGAAGTAAGAATCAATCACATTCGATTGTTACTCAACGGTTGTGTCTTCTGAATGCACTCATTGGTTTGATCTTGGATGAAGGTTATAAAGTTATTTCAAGGTCATCTTCATTCTTTTTTGTGTAATAGCATCATCTTATGCCCTCAAAATCACAAAACTTTTGTTTGAAACATTTTTTTGTAGACATGGGAAAAAAGATATTTAGGTAGGGACATTAAAATGGCCCATTCTGTATACATATTTAAAAAATTAATTATGATAATAAATTGTGATTATAATCTAATTAAAAATTTAGAAATTTTATAACTTCTTATTATAGAGATTAGATAGAGATATCAAATCCGTTTAAACAATATCTATCAAATATAAAACAGTATCTATCAAAATTATAAAATTTGATTTCTAAAAAAACAAAAAGTTGAGTATTTAATATTTTACATATAATTTTCAATGTAATTTGAATTATTTTTAATTATATTTTTCAAACAATACGTTCTGGTTTTTATCATATATTTTGATATAATAAATACCAGATTATATCTTTTATCTTTTACAGACACACACATTATTGTTATCATATTATATATGTACCATGATATATTACAAGTTGATGAAAGGTTATTAAAAAAAGCTTCTTAAAAAGAACATTAATTTCCCAATCCTTAAAACTAATTCTCTAAAAAAAAAAATGCATGTCTCTTATGACAAAAATGCTTATCTCCATATGTGTGCCTCTGTGTGTATGAAAAAGAGAGAGAGAAAACCTTCTAAAATAAAAAATTATCGCTTTCTATTTTATATTATTATTTATGGACAATTATAGAATGTTATATGTCTCTATGACCTTTCTTAAGTTTGGATAATTTTTCAACAATCTTGTCATATATCATCAAATTTATTTTAATACCAGAAATCAAAATTTGCATAAAAAATATAACAAATTCCTATTAAAAATATTAAAGTAATTACATTTTACACTTAACTTTTTTCATGCAATTTAGATTATTTTAAATGGAATGTTGTACTCTTTTTATATTTGCCATCATGAGTTTAAGAAGATGATGACATAAAATGGTTCAAGATAGTTTAAGCTTAAGAAAATATAAAGTTGCTAATCTTTCAATCATATCAAAATTATTTTTATCAAAAACAAAATCTTGTCTAAAAAATTTTAATCTACATTAGTTTTTATATATAGAATTGCTTCCTTGTCAATTGTACACTGGAGAGTTACAGAGTATTCTATATATAATAATTAATATAATAACAATAATATAATAATTAATTATTTTACAATAATTAATTATTTTTTACTGAACTTTAACTTTTTAATATTCAAGAGAATAGATGATCTTTGTATTTCAATAATAAAGTATCTGATTCAAATTATAATATATAAACAAATATATGACACAAGTTATATCAATGCATGTATAAATATTAAAATTACAATACAAAAATTTTGCTAAAAAATATTTGTAAATAAATAAATATATATATTATGTATAAAATAAAATGTTTTAATATTAATAAAACACAAGTAAAAAAATTCTGTGCTTTACAAGGCTGATCGCTCTGATTGCATAAAACAATACTTTAAACACTATTTGTTTGTTTCTAATAATAATAAAATACAGCATATATGCTGTAATAAGATAGATATATTATACAGGGTGTTGCAAAAAAAGAATCACATATTTTGAGAACAGGTAATATTGATCAAAAAAGAAAAAAAAGAAAATCTAATTAACATGGGTCCTACAATTAATATCTTCAAAGATACAGGCTATCTTTTTATTTGAGCTCTTTGTCCTTTTCTTATTGGTTGTGTCACCTCTGCAATGCAGTAAACAAAAGAGTACTTACTAGTTTTGCAGTCAGTATTATAGAAGGTGCTCTATGTGGTTCCCATTCATTGTCATATATTTTTCAGCGCTTTATCTCAGACAATCATGCATTCTTTCAAATATACCTGGCTGTTTTTGGATTTGCTACCTACCTACAAACCCAACGTTATTATAACCCAATGTTACTATAGCAAAACTAGTAAATACCCTTTTGTTTACTGCATTGTAGAGGTGATACAAACAATAAGAACAGAACAAAGAACTCAAATAGAAAGATAGCCTGTATCTTCGAAGATATTAATTGTAGGATCCATATTATTTAAACTTTTTTTTCTTGTTTTGATCAATACTACCTGCTCCCAAAATATATGACCCTTTTTTTTAACACCCTGTATAGAATTATATTGTATTTTTCTTTTATTATTATAGATTTTATAACTATCAAATTATTGAATTTAAAAATACACATTATAAATAAAGATAAAGAAAAAAAGAGAAAAAAAAAGAAGTAATATTTTAAAAAATATGTTCAGTTTTGACACCCATATAAAATACACATGTGTAAATATGGAAATATATATAAGGTTCTGGAAGAGAAGCTTATCTCCTTACTAAAGAGTGCAGAATAATTTCATAAGTCTGTTGCCAATGTTTGCAGAAGCTGTCATAACACGCGGACGGATCGGCATCCTTCGGCGGAGAGTTTCTGGATCGCTGCTTGCTGAAGCTCGTTCGCAGTGGACTATTACGTAGCCAACTCATTTTTTCGCAAAGTATATACAAAATGTTCTTCACAATGATATGGTCAGTTTTGAAATCATCACGGCCCGATGATCTTCGCGTTGTCTCAAGTAAAAAAAAAAATATATATATATATACACGAAAATATAATGGAGTTCTCTTTCACAGAATCGTTATCAGGATTGTCCTATTAATGTATCAATCATACGTATGTAAGGCCACATGAATATGGTACGATACGAGTTGCATGGTATTTACGATCCATGATTCACGTTGATTCACACATTCAGTAAAAATACTATGCGTGTGAAAATATATCATTGTCACCGGTGATATCTTTAGTTCATCTTTTTAACGAAAGTGTCGCAGTTTCATGAATCTCATTTGAGAGTTTTATGTTTCAGAATCACTTTCAGTTTTTTTTATGTTTATTTTAGGTTTGTTCGCGTTGCTTGAAATTCCCAAAAAGTTCTGCACTGAAAACGAGATAAATATATATTCGGATGTTGAAGAAAGTGAAAGCGAAGATACTGAGTGCAAAAAGTTCAAGCAACGCGAACAAACCTACTGTGTTCCGTAGCTGGAAAGCACCCTAATGCCCGTATCAGACTACGCATTGAAGATTGAGATTCAAGATTCAAGATTGAAATTTGACAAATCAGAATAAAGAAATTTTAGTCCTTTTTGTTCTGATTAGTTAAATTCCAATCTTTAATCTTCAATCTTCAATTTTCAATGCGTAGTCTGATACGGGCTTAAGGCCGATATTACATTTGTCGTACGACAAACTTCTTAAGCCCGAATCACACTAGCGGCTCGCGGCTGCGATTGCGTTTGTGATTGTGGCCCGACATGAATGCTTGGTTTCTCTCATAGACATAGTATATCTAGACCGAGCGTTTGCCTTTATTTAAGGAGTGGGGGTAAAGATACACGTAGAAAAGGACATACTCTGTTTCGTGCCCCTTGCGTTCTTTCTCGCTCGCACAGAGCATAGCGCTCTCTTTCGTCATGCTACGTGCGAGCGAGAGAGAACGCAAGGGGCACGAAACAGAGTATGTCCTTTTCTACGTGCACCTCGGCTCCCACTCCTCAACACTCGGTCTAGATATACTATGTCTATGGTTTCTCTTCACCTCTATTTTCTGTTGGCCACCCTGCTAATTTTAACCGTCGGTTTATCTAATCGGACTTGGTGAAATTGGCCCTAAGGCCGGATTCACACCTTGGCAGAAAAGCAGAAAGCAGAAAAGCAGAGGCCAATCAGAACTCGCGCTAAAAAAGCAGAATGTACTGCTTATTTTCAGCGCGAGTTCTGATTGGCTTCTGCTTTTCTGCTTTCCACTTTTCTGTCAAGGTGTGAATCCGGCCTAAGGGTGCCGTGTAACAGAGCTCAATGAGTAGTCTGATACGCGCTTTATGCTATTCCGCTGCATGGGTTTGTACCCTTATGAGAGATTGGTTGTCAAATAGAAAAATTTTCGAAAGCTCCCTCTTAATTGTAATGTCGATAACATAACTAAAAATGTCGATAATATATTGACATTTTTAGTTACGTTCAGATGAGGGCGTTTTCGTGTTGGAGTTCAGCTGTCATTTCGGGATAAGTCAGGATAAGTTGAGTTTCACGAAAAACGTCGGCGTGTGTATGGCCGCTCTCAAACTTCTCTCCGATATATCCTATCAAATGATAGAATTTTTTATTATCGGAACGTACAAAAGAATTATTAAACTTTTGGTACTAACTGTGTATGTGTATGCGTATACGAGTAATTTAGAAACTAAAGATAGAAAAGTAAATATAAAACACTATCAGTTTCGTCAATAGTACGTATGTACATACAGACTTAACGAAATAATCGTTAAATGCAACTGACAGCTAAATATAAAATAGAGAAATATAGAATAAGAAATATAAAGAGACAGAGAAATATAGAATAAGAAATATAGAAATATAGCATCTAATATTGTGCTAGAAAATAAATCATGATTGTTAACATTCTTGGTCTTCCATCCAGGCTATATTCTGTGATATATTACTGGTCATGTAATTTCATGGTTATTCACATACGGCGTATATTTAATGAGTTGCAAACGCTATAGGTAAGTGGCAGTTAAATTCTTTGCATGCAATTAATGCTGATGCAATATCCAAATTGACCAAATACAAAACGATGGAACTAAACCACTCTTTATTATTTGATTACTTTTCAATATTCTTGACATAACAAAATATTCTATATAACAAAACTACTCAATATATCTAAATCTAAAAAAAGTTTATCTTTATTACACTTAGCATTAATAAGATAAAATTCTTAAAAATAATGCAGCTTTCAGTTTGAAAAAATGTGAATAATTAAAAACAAATTTGCAATATATTACACTGATGCATATTTAAGGTTGTTATAAAGAATCTATTTAAATATAAAAACAATTAAAAGCGATTTGATGGGTAAAATACATGTATTCTGCCGAACAATATGAAAAATAACTCGTATTAATTATCCTACTGTTTTAACTATTTATTATTTTTGTTATTGTTAACTTGTATATGGCAGCTTTTAATATACATATATCAATGCACCCTAGTGTCTCAATCTATAAGAGTGCTATAAAAGTTTGCTATAAGAAATTTAATCAAAACTATGAAGTGTAAAATATTATAAGTCTAATGTTTGGCACTATTCCACTTATTCCTGTTAGCTTGTAATTGTTAGAACAACAAAAAAACAGATTATTCATATTGTTTATATAGATTGATTCAAGCAACACAATCAGAGATAGAAGAATCTTATATGGTAAAATGAAAAAAATATAAAACATGTAAAATAAAAACAGATATAAATATAAGGCTCTTAAGATTAAAATCCGTAAGATCGATGGGAAATAGTAATACGACCCAAGCGCGGTATCAAGGGCGCATAAATATTTATTATAAAAAGACAATTTCAATACAGTTGAAATTGCGAAAGGCAGACGTTTCGGCTCTTTTTTGGGCCATCTTCAGCGCACGAAATTAATAAGAATTAAACGTAAATGTAGATTTGAGTCTTAGTCGGTTAGCAAGTGCATAATCACATATATAAGACGATGAAACTGGTAATAGATATAAAACGTAGATCTCTCACGTCATCAAAGTAAGGACAAACAAGTATATTCTCCGAAGCATCCATGTCGTTGAAAGGATGATCAACTCCTCGATTGTTTGGAATTGAATTGTCGGAAATTAAAAAATCCAAGAACATGGCGGTACGTTAATTTCAATTATGTAAGTAAGAGAAGTAACTCAGATCAACGAATAACGGAAATAACTAACGGACAATGAATAACGGAAATATATAAAACTGGAGAGAACTTGACTCACTGACTATCGACGAAACAATTTACGTTTACGCTTAATTCTTATTAATTCCGTGCGCTAAAGATGGCCCAACAAAAGGGCCGAAACGTCCGCCTTTCGCGATTTCAAACTGTATTGAAATTGTTTTTTTATAATAAATATTTATATGCCCTTGATACCGCGCTTAGCTCGTATTGCCATTTCCTTTCGATCTTAAGGATGTAAAATAAAATTTGTTGTATATAAAGCATCAAAATTATATAAAAATACTTTATGAAACAAGATTTGTTTTATAAAGTATCAATTTTAAATTAAAAAATTAATTTGATGTTTTGTGAAGAACTAATTTTTTTTTTCTTCATTTTAGCAAATAAGATATATTAGACTTTTTTATTCATACTTTGTAATAGAAAGATAATTAAGTTTTCAAACTTATGAATAATATCATTAATTTTTGGTTCTTTAAATTCAATTTTCTTAAAAATAAAGTTTTATGTAAAAATTCAGTTTTTTTGTGGTTTTACACACACACAGGCGCGCGCGCGCACACACACACACACACACAGGTAAGATGTCCAGTAATAACGATTATAAATACAATTAAAATCGTTGCTATCTGTACAGTGCTCCCCTCTCCCCGATTCATCACGCGCGTCACAGTGGGCTGTGATGGGCTTTTTTTCTCGTCGCGCCTAATACCTTCGGGCATTGGTTGATCTGTTTTAATTATTTTCTCATTAATTATTGTCAAGATCGCAAAACGGTACAGGACTTTTTTATTAGTTTAACCCCCTCTACCTGCACACGAAAGATGATATGGTTATTATCGAACATCCGATACAAAGAACACAATTTTGATATGTTGGTGAGAATGGATAATATATATATACAGGGTGAGTCTTTTTAATCTTAACAGGCAAATATCTCAAAACCTGTAAGTTTTAGAAGGAAACTTTTTAGACACAAGTTGTTTGGTTCTGAGGGGGAAAAGAGATAGGAATATTAGTTAGACCTTGGGTGGCATTGTTAAGGTCATATCAAGGTCACATTGAATTTCTTAAATTGAAACCTTTCATTTTTTATTGCATAATCTTATAGCCCTTGTCGAGACCTTTTCAAAACTCTATAATAAAATATGTTTTCATTAAGTACTTTTTGAGTTATTTTATATCTTAATCTGACATATTTTGATATAAAAAATAAAATATCTCGTAAAATATTTAGTTTTCGACAATCTTACCGTAATATTTTTATGTACAGAATAATGAGACAAATCAATTAGTGTAAAAAAAAACAAATAGTTAAAAAAATACATTGTAAATAATTACATACTTCTTCTCAAAAACAATTATTTTTTTTTATACCAATTGATTTGTCTCATTATTCTGTACATAAAAGTATTACGGTAAGATTATCGAAAACTAAATATTTTACGAGATATTTTATTTTTTCTATCAAAATATGTCAGATTAAAATATAAAATAATTCAAAAAATACTTAATGAAAAAATACTTTATTATAGTGTTTTGGAAATCTCTCGACATAAGCTATAAGAATATGCAATAAAAAATAGGGGATTCCATTTAAGAAATTAAAGGTGTCCTTGACTTGACCTTAACGATGCCATCCAAGGTCAAACCAATGACACCATCTTATGTTCCCCTCAAAACCATACAATTTTTGTTAAAAAGGTTTTTCTCTAAAATGCTTAGTTTTTGAAAGAAAAGGGGTGTACGGGTGGTCTAGGACACCCTGTATGTATATATATAATCTTTTCTTCTAATTGTTTTTATCATCAATAATGGACTATCTTGTGTATAAAAAGAATTATTTTATATTATCTAGTATTATAATAGGATTAGATTTATACAGAAATACTTTATTGTGTCAAAATCTTAATTTATTTTATCTCATTATATTGAATTATGATATCAGAAGTCAGTCCAAGAGAAATCATGTGAATTTTTGTCTTAAATCATTAAAATAAAATAATATTTTATATGCCATTATCTGCGTTTAATAATAGATAATAAACTAGTAAAATATACAAAAAGAATTTTTTTTCCACTTAATAAATAACTGTAAATTTTGATCAGTTATAATGATAATCTTTGTTGGAAATGTAGTATTGAGTTACCTGCATAAAAAATGTTTTTGGCGTATTCTGCAAGAAAAAAGATTTGTATGAATTTCTGGTTTTGTTATAATTCAATATGTAATGAAAATATAGGAACGTTGATAAGATAAAATTTGTACAAAAACATTTTATTTTCTAAAAATCTTAATTTATATAAACTAGTAATTTTTTTCAGATTTTTAAATTATTGTCATCTTAACATTTGTTGCACATTTTTTGCATGTTTACCTTCAACATGGATTATCTTTTTTGCAGATATGTCAGAGCACATGGAATTGCAACATTTAGTTGATGCTGATGTGGAGAGTAACACAACAAACTATAAAAGAAAATTCTCTACCTTGTTATGTAAATCATGCCCTTACCTAGGTCTAGTATTAGCGACATTCTCGTCTCTATTCTTTTCGTTATGTAGCGTCATTGTTAAAAGCTTGGTTGAGATAAACCCTACCGAAATGGCTATCTTCAGATTTTTGGGGGTATTGTTACCAGCTATACCAATTGTGATTTACAAAGGTGATCATCCTTTCCCAAAAGGACGTAGGCTAATACTTATTCTAAGGAGTTTCATTGGTACAACAGGACTTATGTTAAGTTTTTACGCATTTAGACACATGCCATTGGCCGATGCTTCTGTTGTTGTATTTTCTGTTCCTGTATTTGTAGCGATATTTGCACGGATATTTTTGAAAGAACCCTGTGGGCTATTCAATGTTGTTACTGTGTGTCTGACATTGATCGGTGTGTTATTAATAACACGACCATCTCTAATTTTTGGCAATACCGTAGAATCTCTCTCAGATGGTAATATTAAACCAGGACATGCGGATTTATGGGGTGCTGTGGCTGCTTTTTCAGCTACTTTATTTGGTGCAAACGTATATGTCCTATTACGCGCATTGAAAGGTATTCATTTCTCCGTTATAATGACAAATTTCGGTTCGTTTGCTTTAATACAAACTACATTTATATCATGGGTTATTGGTGCGTTATGTTTACCACGTTGTGGTACAGATAGACTTTTGGTTGTTGCACTCGCATTATTTAGTTTTGCAGGTCAAATCTTACTAACTTTAGCTCTTCAGCTAGAACAAGCTGGTCCAGTGGCTATAGCAAGATCCACAGATATTGTTTTTGCATTTTTCTGGCAGGTACTATTTTTTAATGAAATACCAAACCGATATTCTGTAGGAGGCGCTATATTAGTCACAAGTTCAGTATTGTTAACAGGATTAAGAAAATGGGTTCTCTCCTTACCGGAAACATCTAATATCAAAAAGTCTCTTAAAATTTTAATAATGTAAATATTTTTTTTTTATTGAAGACAAAATAAAAAGCAGCTTAAAGTAGATTATACTTTATAAAAATTAATATAATTTATTTATTCTACCACATTTTATTTATATAAAATGTGTGTACTATTGTGTTCGTAGCTGTTAAGGGAGGGACTTTTCGGGATTTGTATGCCTAAAGAATTAGAACCTACGCACTGAATAAGACTCTCCGTACTTTCATAGTAAAAAAATATATTTGCCGTTAAATTACACACTGACTGTTGCTGCGAGTTGCGGTTATAATGGTCGGACTACGTGCGGTACAATTTGTGATATTCGGGAGCGATCATCGGTTTATCTCACGATCTTACTTATATAATTAATTAGGAAGGAAGGAAGGGAGTGTAATGACTGCCCGGAGCACGTATCGTGTTCCGTTTTAGTCTTTCTCTTCCGCTGCTTACTCGGCTTCCGAGAACTGATCGTGACTTGCCTTTCCTTGATCACGTCTTGCTTCATACCATTATATCTTTTTTTTTTATCTTTTCGATGTCTTTGTAATATTTTTTTGTTAGTTTAATATTTCTTAATCCGTTTTCCTTATTTAATATTTCTAAACTTGTGCTATATTCCTTGTGTTAATATTTAATTTCGTGAATTTCTTAATTTTCTCTTCCCTAATCTTTCCTGCTCTACTTTTTATTTTTTAATAAGAAATTGATGGTTGGATTTCAATAGTATATGTGTGTGTGTGTGTGTGTGTGTATGTGCGCGCGGGTGTGTGTGTAATGTGTGTATGTGTATAAATATATAATACAAATGTGTACATATGATATTTTTAATTGATTATGCACAATATTTTTATTTCTATTTATGCATGGTCACATGGAGATGTGAGACAGTAAAAAAATATGAAAAAATTAAGAGGGGAATTAAGAAAAAGAGTCAATCGAATTAATATAAAAATTCATCTTTTTGTTATATAGTCCCTTTATTCAAAATGTTCCATCATTTTGAATCAGTTAGCTCTTTGTAAACAAATTTTTCTCTTTTGCTATGCATTTATCTTGTAACTATGTGATCATGAATAAAATGAAAAATGAATAAAGAATATGTAACATTTTTATTCTGTGCATTAGAGTAATAGTGAAGATTGAAGGAAGATTTCAGGAACTTGATTTGGATGATTCCAAAATAGAGGAATTCTATATTCTTTATAAAAAGATTATGAATATATAAAACTGTATCTTGATGTAACTAAAAACAGATATGTAAGAGAGAAATATCTTTTTCAAATATTTTTATTTTATTTTAATTTTATAATAACAAAAATTTATTCTATCATAATTTATTGAATAAATAATATCTACGAAAGAAATTATTGCATTGTATGATAACATTCACACAAATAACTACATTATGTAGCAATTATATAAAAATGACAGAAAAATAATTGAGATATGAATAATATATATTATCTTTATATAATCATATTAAATAGTCAATTAACTATGTATTTATAGTTTATAATCATTTTTATTTGGAAGCTTTTGATTATATGCATAAACACAGATTTTGCTAGTTGCTGTATTTGCTTACTGTCAAATGTTAAAAAATGTGTTAGTACTGTCATAAAGAACTATAAATCACCCCATACAGAAAATAATGTGTATTAGATATCTACTGGATATTTTCAATGAGTATTAGGGATATCCATGAATATGTAGGAAATAATTATTAGATATGTTTTAAATATTCAAATGTCCGCAATCTCGAAAAACGAAATCTCATAAATATCCACAGGATATGTAGGCCAATGTCCATTGGACATCCATATCAGTATTCAGTGAACATTTATAGATATCCATTGTATGTTAGTTGAATTTTGGTCACAAGATGACCAATTAGACGTCCTAAATTAGGTTTCATGAGACCCGAAAATGACATCGATATGTCACATCTACAGGACCTCATTTTCTGATGTTTCTTTGACGGCAAAACTGAGACCAATACAGTAATAATATATTATAATAACACATATTAATGTAATATATATTATAGGTAAATTTAAATAATTTAATTTATAAAATTAAAGATTTTATTTATATAAAAGTTAATTTCTATTTTATCTTAAGTAAATAATAACGAACCATTTTCACTTATTCGGACAAAAATTGTCCGAATAAATGAAAATCAGACATTTATCTGTCCGATTTTCCATAAATCAGTTTAATATTTGAAATTCCTCTGTAATTGTATCAGAAATTAAATGGATAGAAATAATTACAATATTATTAGCTGCATTTTGCAGGCTTTATATACGCGCATAACAAAAACTTGAATACAGATATAAATAATGAATAGCGCGCATAGCGGTAATCCAGAGATAGCAAAATGCCAGCAGTATGCCAGCAAATTCAATCATGACTTTGCAGCAGATTCCGCTCTGCTGCGTCCTCATTAAGCTTAATTTGTGGCAGCACGGCTGCCGAAATAATATAACAGAGAAAATGAAGCAAAAAGCGTTGCCGCATTCTGTGTGCAGAAGCCAGAATATCTATTTTTATCAGCCCACTCGGCATGTAATATTTCTGATACATTGCTGCAATATTCCATTTGAAATATTACACCTTTCAACAATATTATAGAAATATTTCACGACCATTTCTGCAATGTTTCAATGTCCGCAGTCATTTCAAATGCAACCTTGCAAAAAGATTTCAGCAATATTTCGGTAATATTACTGAAATATTTCTGAAACATATCCCAAGTAGCAAACTGACGTCATAATGACGGTAAATTTTGGTCACAAAATGGCCACTTAGACATCCTAAGTTAGGTCTCATGAGACCCGAAAATGATGTCGATATGTCACATCCACGAGACGTCATTTTCTGATGTTTGTTTGACGGCAAAACTAAAATCAATTACAAATATTATTAAATTAATAATATATAATAACACACATTAATGTGATATATATTATAGATAAATTTAAATAATTTAATTTATCAAATTAAAGATTTTATTTATATGGAAGTTAATTTCTGTTTTATATTTTAAGCAGATAATAACGAACGATTTTCATTGATTCGGACAGAAATTGTCCGAATAAGTGAAAATCGGACATTTATCTGACCGATTTTCTAAAAATCAGTTCAATATCTGATTTTCCCGGTACGGAAATCGCATCAGAAATTAAACTGATAAAAATAATTACAATATTATTAATCGCATTTTGCAGACTTTATATACGCTCATGACAAAAATTTGAATACGGGTATAGATAGTGAATAGCGCACCGCATAGCGGTAAGCAAATAAACTATAACCTTAATACTAGTTACAAAAGGACTTTCTGAAAGATTTCAGAAATATTGCAAATGCAATATTTTAAAAAACATGATGCACGTACATTTCTGAAATATTTCGGATGCAAAGTTACAATTGAGATATTAATGAAATATTTCTGTACCATTTCCGAACATTACAGTATTTCAGCAATATTACATGCCGAGTGGGAGCTTGATTTCTGAATTCTAACAGGGATTCTTCTAAGGATTCAGAATGTTAAACTGGAGGTTTGGAAACCGAGTGGATCAATAGAAAATTGTCCATTTATTGACTGCTTGAAATAAAATAGAAAGTTCAATTTCCATACAAATCTTGAAATTTACGAATTATTAATAAATTAATAATTTATTTAAATTTATATATTTAATTAATTATTGATAACTATGCTAATATTCAGTTTTTATTACATCTTTATTAGTAATATTATGCTTTGCAGGCATGTTTTAGCTTTACTGTTTTCGTCATCACATTGTGACAGCAGGCAATACTCGATTTTTGCTGCGTTTCTGCCGTCACGTTGTAACGGCAGGCCATACTTGATTTCTGCCGTATTTCTGCTATCAGATGTAATATGGCAGACTTCGCTTGATATTTGTTACATATCTGCTGTTACGACGTAATAGCAAATAATACTCGATTTTTGCTTCATTTTCTCTGTTATATTATATCGGCAAGCCGTGCTGCCAGAAATTAAGCTCAATGACGACGCAGCAGAGCGGAATCTATTGCAAAGTCATGATTGAATTTGCTGGCATATTGCTAGCATTTTACTATCTGGGATATTGTGTCAACACGCAATATTTTAAATTTACAATTTTTATGCCAAAAACTTCTGTTTAAATTTTGCAGTGTTTTTTGTAGCATGTCATGATGCAGAGATCGCTTGTTTTTTGCTGCATTTCTGCCAGCACTAAATAAAACGGCAAATCATGTGCGGCTGCTGCCAGAGTTCTACCCTGCTTAAAATGGTGGATAGAAAACAATAGAAAAACTTCGCTATCCGAATCATTCGTGATTTTGAATTCCCTATTCTACACATTGTTTCAATAGACCAGCAATGCGAAATTATGATAAATTTACCATATATTGATTATTCTTTTCTAATATTTTCCAATACGAATCAAAAATATCAATATATTAACAAATAAGAAAATTTATTATGCATGATCTATGCAAAGCTATATTATTCTATACATATATCTCTGATAAATCTTATTATGTTTTTCCTATAGTAACCAATATTAATCTTTTATAAAAAATAAATATTCGTGAATGTGAATCTATATGAAAATTTATTAATAGCTCTGCCGAAAATGGTCGATTAAAACGGATTTTAAAAAATGTAATCCGAATCGATCGGGATTTCTGCACCGAAAATACTGTATTAAAACCGATTGAAAATAGTCAAATCGAATTTAATACGCTTCAGGCGAGATTAATGTTGGATGATATATCTCCACCTCAATCCGATATTAATACGATTTCATAAAGTTATAATTAAACCTGTTTTAATGCAATTGAATTGGAATTTACCATAGTCAATCCATAGGTAAAAATAATCCCTTTTAATAAAAAATTTTATCATTTCGCAGATGAAAAGTAAATTGATTTTATGTAGTGTGAAGTCGGATTTGCTGTTATCATGAGTCACAATCAATTATTGAATCGGTGTTTCTACAATTGAAACGGATTCAGTTGTTAAAAACAAATATACGATTTCTCCGCAGAGGGTCCGCCTTATATCCCCGCTTGACCGCTTTCTACTTCCAGGTTGGCTCGCTCGACCTTCGCCGCGTAGCGGCGCCGCCCGGGACTACGCGCGGACGCGCGAGCGCGTGGACCGCCAAGTTGCGGGTCGCACTATTGTATCGCGGATTGTGCTTAATGTGACGACCTACGGCAGCCACAATATCCATTCGATTATTCGTGTTTATTTGGATTGACAACAATATGAATTAGAATGTAATGATTATAGATTGGAAATAATCCGCGAAAGCGATATTAAAACCGATTATAGTTCGTTCGGAATTAAAATCGATTACTTTGGGTGCGGTCGATTTGCCGCTCTCGAATGCTTTGAACGTTTTCGTTTGCAACGCTTCCATGGAACGGTCAATTACCGCTACCAACGTTGTCAACGCGATCAAATCGACCGGTCTGAAATGTTTCTAAACGTTGAAATTAGTATTTTGAACCGTAGGCAGAATATGAAATTGGTGGAATAACAACGAAAAACATTTTACTGGAATTTTAGAGTGGAATTGGTTAAATATGAATAATAAAATTATTGCAATATGTATTGCAAAAAATTATTTAGAAAGTACTAATGATGTATATGATGAAGATATAATAAACATCATAATAACCTATGAAAATGAAAATAAGAAAAATATTCGTAATGTTTATAATATTGAAAATTACGTTGAATACACAGTACCATCACTCAGTAGCGAATCTTTTAAATCACATTTTCGGTATGTAATAAATATCATTATTATAATAACAGTTTTATTATAACTAATATCTTGTTTTATATTGTAACTTAATTTGTATACAAATTGTATTAAGAATCAGAAATTTATACTCATTTATAACATATAACTTGCAATTATTTGATAACCAGAATGCTACCTTCTACATTTGAGTTTATTTTGAATGAGATTGGTGGGCAACTTTGTCGGATGACTGAGGGACATAAAATGGTGCCTGCAGAAAAACAACTCTTATTAAGTCTATGGCGTTTTGCAACTCCAGATTCATACAGGCAAGTATATAATTACTTATTATATCAACTTTTGCATCTTAATACAACTATATGGAACAATATTTTCTTTTTAAGATCAATAATTCATAGGTTTAATGTTGGTAAAGGCACAGCAATAAATAGTGTGCGCCGTGTGGCTAAAGCATTATGCAAGCTTTCACCAAGATTTATAGTGTGGCCTACAGAAAATAAAATACATAATATTATACTTGGTTTTTCTGACGTAAATGGTTTTCCTGATACTATTGGGGCTATAGATGGAACACATATAAATATACCTGCACCTACAATAAATCCAGAAGCTTATGTCAATCGAAAGGGGCATCATTCAATTCATTTGCAGGTTATATTTTAATGTTTTTATCTAATAATTACAAAAGACATCAATAATCTTTCAATTTTAGTTAAAGTATTTTCAGATGAAATATATTGGATTGATATTTATATGTGATTGATCACTTAATAATTTAAACTTAATAAATTAAACTTTCTATTGCTTATTAATTTGATAATTTATTATTAATTAGTTAAATACTTTATAAAGATTAATAATATTAAATTTGTCAATAATTAATATAAACAAAGATTTCGCATTTTTTTTTACAGGCTGTTTGTGATCACACGAGATATTTTACACATGTCTATGTCGGAAATGTGGGTTCTGTTCATGATTCTCGTGTTTTTCGTTTATCGACTCTACAAGAATATATCAATAATCCAATTAAATTTCCAAATAATACACATTTAATTGGAGATGCTGCTTACGCGTTACATAAACATTTATTAGTGCCTTATCCAGATAATGGCCATCTTACACAAAGTCAGAAGAACTATAATTTTTGTCATTCTTCTACTAGAATGGTAATCGAAAGAGCATTTGGTCTTTTAAAAGGACGTTGGAGAAGTCTCTTACATGTTCTGGCAGTGAATCATGTGGATTTTGTACCTTATCATATATTAGCATGTTGTATCCTGCACAACATTTGCTTGTTGCAAAAAGACGAATTGCATATGCAAGACATTGTTATAGAAAATGAAGAAGCAGGATTACAAAGAGACAGAGTTATTGAGTACAATGACAAATGTTGCAATAGCTAAAAGAAATAATATATGTGCAAATTTAGCTATAAGAAATAGCTAATATATTTGATTTGAATATGGTATATGTAATATGTTCACGTATAAAAACAAATGCAATATATTAATATATGCTAATATTAATATTTATTATTAATTAGGTTAAGAATACAAGTTTTTCTTAATACGTATGTTTAATATAATAATATATATTCTTAGAAAATGTAATTATTAAATATAATATCTATTTTTAAAGAATTATCTTTTGTTATGAAAATAAAATAGAAACTTAGCAACATATTGTCTTCAACTTATATATATTGTTATGTTCGCGTTGGATGCTTGGCGAGACATTAGCTGCAAGGCGTTCTCCCTAACAACGAGGGGGTTTTGTTAAACGAGGTTGGTTGATTGTTTTCCGGGGGCTTTCGGTCTGGAAAGACGCGTGTCATATTCGGTTACGAATATTAATGAATACTGTACTCTTGTTGTATATAATATTTCTGTGTATAAAGTTGTTCTCCTTTTTACGGAAGTGTCCTTTTATTGCGTGTGCGCGTGTGTGAGAAAGTGAGAGATCGACGAACGCAACATTTTGGGGGCTCGTCCGGGATAGTCATCTCGATATCGGAATACGAAGATGAGTACGGTACATTCACCGGGAAGGATCCGAGCGAGGACAGAAACACCACCTACTGACGATATGAGGCCCGCGACGGAAGCAACATCTCTTGGAGCGATACTGGAAGAGATCCGGGGAATGCGCGAGGAACAAGCTCGGAGGGAAACGGAGCTCACATATTCCGGTACAAGATGTGTCGAGTTTGGAATTTTCGGAGTTGAAATCTAAACTCGAATTGCGTTTCGGGGAGGGACATCTGTCTCAGAATTTTTATACGCAATTTACGAACCGCAAACAGAAAGCTGGGGAAGATTTGGCTACCCTTGGCTCTGAGCTTGAAAAACTCGTGCGCCTCGCTTATCCTGTCTTGAGGTTCGCGAAAGAATTGCCTGCGCAAATTTATTTCTGCTGTTTCTGATAACTTTGTTAGAAAAACCCTTCAACTCGAGAATGTTGATTTTTTAAATTCGGCAATAGAGAGGGCGAAAACTTTAAAAATTATTCAAGGGGAAGGTTTCGAAGAGAGAAGAGAAAATTTTAATAGGGAATGTTGGACATGCGGAAAAACTGGGCATTTCCGTTCTGATTGTCCTAGCAAGCAGGAAAACGCGATTAAAGGATAATGAAAAAAAACTTTGAAGCTCAGAGTCCCATTTAAAAATTAATTTATTTGCTGAAGGGAAATATTTTTCTGTTTCTGCGTTGAATATTTCGTCCGTTTCAGAAAGCATGGTCTCCAAGTGTTCCCTGATGACTGAAGTGTTCCTTTTCCCTTTAAAACGGCCGTCAGTTTCTTCAGGAAGAAGGAAATTTAATTTTTGAAGACTGCCTCTCCCCGGTTTTCGACTGAGGTTTTCCGTGGGACTAGAGCGAATGCCGAGGCAGGGACAAGGTTAGTCTTACGAGACGTTTGAGTCCTCAGAAAGTTCCCCCCCCCCCCTTGTCCGAAGACTTGCAAGATCGCATTGAGGCAGCACTGACATCGAGGAGGTTTACGTAAAAAAGAGCGGAAATCCTATGCGGGCGTGCGGAAGTTGAAGAAGAAGGAAGCCTGGCCAGCTCTCTATCTTCAAGAAAATCCGCAATGAAGTCCCAGAATCGTAGGTGGAAATGGAAAAAAAATGGAGCCTGGTAACTCGTGGCAGCAGCTCGAGGTAGGGCAAGAGACCATTTTTGGTGC
Organism: Formica selysi; assembly: GCA_009859135.1. Classification (NCBI taxonomy): domain Eukaryota; kingdom Metazoa; phylum Arthropoda; class Insecta; order Hymenoptera; family Formicidae; genus Formica; species Formica selysi. The sequence goes on along the minus strand of WHNR01000028.1, from coordinate 480,402 downwards.
CCTGAATCTTCAAGGAGGTCCCGAAGTCGTAGGTGGGAACCGGAGAAAATGGAGCCTGGTAACTCGTGGCAGCAGCTCGAGGTAGGGCAAGAGACCATTTTTGGTACCCTGAAGTTGACGAGAATAAAGAGGGTTCGATGACAGTATCCTGTGAATTCCTGGAAAGCGTGTGATTGGGGCCAAGTAATGATGCTCGGTAACCTGCAACAGCAGCTCAGGGTAGAGCAAGGAGTCATTGTGGCACCCTGGAGTCTTCGCTTTGGAAGAAGTGGACTGCAGTCAACCCATTCAACATAGACTCGTCGATCACGGATTGTCGGGACGACAATCTTGAAGAAGGAGGGCAGTGTTATGTTCGCGCTGGATGCTTGGCGAGACATTAGCTGCAAGGCGTTCTCCCTAACAACGAGGGGGTTTTGTTAAACGAAGTTGGTTGGTTGTTTTCCGGGGGCTTTCGGTCTGGAAAGACGCGTGTCATATTCGGTTACGAATATTAATGAATGCTGTACTCTTGTTGTATATAATATTTCTGTGTATAAAGTTGTTCTCCTTTTTACGGAAGTGTCCTTTTATTGCGTGTGCGCGAGTGTGAGAAAGTGAGAGAGCGACGAACGCAACAATATTATCACATATTGATATTATAAAAAACCTCTTTGTTTGCAATAACAAAAATTAAAATATTTTCTTTGCTAATAGTACGAAAAAAACTGTAACATAAAACAAATAAACTACAACACAAAAAAAATTTCCTCTTAAATAATTATATAACAGTTTTCTTAGAATCAATTACTACTTTAACAATTGTAATATAGAAAAATAATTATGTTAAATGTAATCAGTCTTCTTCAGAATAAACAACTCATGCCATACGTTATTTCTCAAGTAATTTGCCCAACATATCAAGTAATTTATCTTGTCGTGCCATTGCTTCTTCATGCATCTTTTTTCGTGCTATTATGTTTTCCTCAAGCATTTGTTCCAACATAGTATGCTTTATTTTCCCTATAATTGCAATATATATTGTCATAAACAATGATAAAATAAATATATAAATATATGTAAGTATGTATACTATGTAAATATGTATACTATCCCTTATAATTTCAATAATGTTAAAAATCTTAATATATCCATATTACGCACACATACATACACACACACACACACACACATATATATATATATATATATATATATATATATATATATATATATACAGGGTGTTCCGGAACAACCTTCCGTCCATGAAATGACGTATTCCTGATACAATTCTAAGACGATTTTTCCTTTACCAAAATTTGAATTGAAGCGTAATTTTTGAGTTATAAGCAAAAATAGTTAGCAAATCACGCGTCGAGTACAGAAGGCAGGCAGGAGCGGCACGGCGCGACGTGCCGCGAGCGCCCGGCACAGCTGACCGTCTGATTACCACCGCATGAGTCGCTAACTATTTTATCTTACAACATAAAATTATGCTTTAAATAAAATTTTGGTAAAGAAGAAAATATCTCAGAATTATGTCAAGAATACGTGTTTCTTAAAATAACGTCACTTTAACAAAAGTTGTTGCGGATCGCCGGCCGTCGGACACTGCAATCAGCTGATTGCTAACGCGATGTGTGTATGGCGGAGTGTATGTGCGTAAAAGAAAGAGAGAGAGAGAGAGAGAGAAAGAGAGCGAGAAAAAAGTGTATGCGTATGTGCGTGCGTGTGTATAAACGTCTCTCCCTGCTTCCCTTCCTCACTCTCTCTCTCTCTCTCTCTCTTTCTTTTACGCACATACACTCCGCCATACACACATCGCGTTAGCAATCAGCTGATTGCAGTGTCCGACGGCCGGCGATCCGCAACAACTTTTGTTAAAGTGACGTTATTTTAAGAAACACGTATTCTTGACATAATTCTGAGATATTTTCTTCTTTACCAAAATTTTATTTAAAGCATAATTTTATGTTATAAGATAAAATAGTTAGCGACTCATGCGGTGGTAATCAGACGGTCAGCTGTGCCGGGCGCTCGCGGCGCGCCGCGCCGCGTTGCGCCGTGCCGCTCCTGCCTGCCTTCTGTACTCGACGCGTGATTTGCTAACTATTTTTGCTTATAACTCAAAAATTACGCTTCAATTCAAATTTTGGTAAAGGAAAAATCGTCTTAGAATTGTATCAGGAATACGTCATTTCACGGACGGAAGGTTGTTCCGGAACACCTTGTATATATATAAAATATTTACGTTTGATAGGCAGTTTAGCTTTCATTGAAGGCGGAATGTTTTCATTATTATTATCTTCTTGAGAAGATATCGGAATTGGATTACCAGAATCTAATGTAGAAATTGGAGCCATCCATGGTTTTTTGTTGAATATTTTATCCATAACCTGTAATATTGAAAATATGTTTAAATGTAAATAGGCATTATTGCTCCAAATAAAGTTGAAAGCACATATAAAATAAAAAAAATATTTATTACATAAAAAAGTAACAATTATAGCATACACCGTAACCGTCTCAATAAAAAATATAAAAATATTTCATATAAAATATATTCATTCTACTTACATTAAAATATCGCCATGTACGAGTATTATTACCGCTCTTTGCATTATGATCCTTGACATTTTTATATGTATTTTTTAAGCCAGCCATTTTACTTTTGCATTGTGTAATATTGTAATATTGTGGCCTTTTTCGATTAATAGACTAGAAATCAAATCCCAAAACTTTTTTACTGACATTTTACCAGATGTCATTTTATCTTCATGCTCTTGGTATATAGAAAAAAGTAAAAGAATTGCTTCATGAGGCCAACGAAAGCCATCTGTAAAATAATATATTCGTTTTTAGATTTGTTCTATTTATATATCTAAATAAGTTTATTTTCATTCCGAAATATAGCAAAATAATATATCATACCTTTTTCATCAAAGTCAGAAAGTTCCCGCACTTTCTCATTGTCATGCTGTATATTATCATCATAAGAAGACGTTGAAGCTTCTACAAATATATAAATATATTTCTATAACATTGACTATGTACATTATGATTATAATTATAATTTTTAATAATAAAACTTAACATAAGATTAATAACTATAAAAATAACTAATAAAAGATTTGTCATTACCTGATTCATTAATTGTCTGAGTTTGATTCAATTTTTTTTTGCAATAGATGCGTTGCAAACAACATATCTGTTTAAAAAAAAAGAGATCTAAATATTAGAATTTTACTCCTTTCTTAAAATTACACAACAAAATATAAATATAGATTATACAGGTATAAAAATTATAAGTATAGGTTATAAGTATATATTATTCTTAATACCTTTATTAGCTTTTGAGAGTTCCTCTTCTGACACTTGTAGAATGTAAGTATTTTGGCTGATTGGATCGAATAACGAAAGATTTGGCATTTTGCACATCAATTTATAAATATATCACATATTATATACACTCAACACCTTGTACAATTTACTTGTTGTTAGCACGCAATTTCCCCATTTCCCGCGTTTTGCAAGGATTCAAATAAACGCTTCAGCCGTATTACCTCTCCGGCTGTAGCATTGGAAGCGAAATGGAAGGGGATATCTATGACGTTTCAATGACGTCATTAATACTGCTGAAACGTTTCCAAATGTTAAATCGACCGTACTCGAAACGCTTCGAAGCACTTTTAGCGTCTACCCGACCGCACCCTTTTTAATCCGGGCGCGGATTGAACCGATTAAAACCGATTAAAACCGATTAAAACGGATATGTTTTAATCGGTTTTAATCGACCATTTTCGGCAGGGAGCAGTTTAATGATTTCAATACTATTACATACAAACATTATATTATATTCTATAACATTGTTCAAATTTTCATGTTATCCTATCCAAATAATCAGCATTTACACATGTTATTCAATGAGAATTTATGAAGCACAATCATTTATATATTTCAATGTGATACAATCCAATTCATACAAACTCTATCTGAATTGAATCCTATAACATCCTATTCATCAACTCCCTCTGCTATTCTATAAGTTTAATGAATATTTATATATATGAAACAATATTAAAATTTGTTATATTCAGTTTATCTGTTTCAATACAATCCAATATACAACATGAATTGAATCCTATAATATTCTATTCTTCAACTTTCTTTGCTACCTTATAAGATTAATATTTATATATGTGAAACAATATTAAAATTTCTTATATTCAATCTATCTGTTTCAATACAATCTAATACAACATGAAATGAATCCTATAATATTCTATTTTTCAATTTTTTATACTATTCTATAGGATTAATGAATTATTTATATATATAAAAGCTATATTGAGACTGAAAATTGTAAGATACTGGCAGTCTCATAGTCAGAGAAATTACTAGTGGCGCTCGCGCATGCGCTTTATCGATAAATACAAGCGCTATATTCAAATGATGATAGCAACGCGTTTCCTTAGATACATAAACTATTTATTTAACAAAAGAGAATTGTCATAGCAATAGGTGTGTTTGTGAGATCGGAGGGATGCCTGAGCGTCTTTTACCGTAAACCGTGAATCAGATCGGACGTGTCTCGTTGATCTCGTGTGATATGCTTAATTGATTTATCACATTTATATTCTGAGTTTGTAATTAGTTCTGAGTTCGAGTTTATGAGTTGACCAATAAAAACGTGTTTCGATAAGTGCTCAAATTATTGCTTTATTCGATTTTTCACGTTCACTATAATATTTATATATACAGTTCAATAATTCATGGTTCAACTGTTAAACTATTACCCTTTTGAAAAAGCCATTCTTCTGACAAACTACAAATTGACTCGCTGTCTTACAGCAAATTTTTCAGAAGCGGGATCGTGCGCGCTTCCCCTTGATCTTTTGATCGATTATTAAGCCGTACTAAAACAGTGAGAATCGATACATGAATAATATTAGTGAACTGTACAAGTATTTGCATTATCTTCAGTGAATGTGTTCAGTGATTCACAATAAAGAACGGCAGAGTTATTAAACTCTATCGTGACGCTTGTGATTCCATTCAATAAATTACGTGTTGAATTCACGTTCAATTGTCTTCAAGTTTTCTTGGATCTTGCATGAAAGACACCTTGTTTATTCCGTTGCCATGGATCGTCTTTCGTTGGAGAAGTTATCTTTTAAGGAACTCCAGGCAATGGCAAAGAAATATGGTCTCAAGCCATCTCCTTCACGCGATGGATGCATTGATCTATTGACGTCTTATTTTGAGAAGAACAATTATGTGGATGAAACATCAAATCCTCCCATAGCATCGGACCGACGGAAGACTGTCTATTTTGAATCAATTGATGATCCTTCTCATCCTGCTTCACTCGTCGGAGAAGAAGCTGCTTCAGCTTTACCAGCTTTTCAAAACCCTGAAGAAGCTCTAACAGCACATACAGTTTCCCATTCTCCCTCAATGAGTAATACTGCAGGAGCGATGCCGGAAGAATTTCTTCCAAAGATTGGTGCTCTTCTTGCGAAACATCAACAGCAAATGATGCAACAAATGATGGAATTTTTATCATCCTATGCCTCATTTTCGGGTAATGCCGGATCACAAGGTCAGTCTGTTCCTAATTTTATACCTCAACCTGAAATACGATATCAAAATGCAGGTGCTTCAAACCATTTTAATGGTTCGTCGACATCAACTAATGCGAGTGCATCAAACCATTTTACTGGTTCATCGACTTCAACTAAGATTTCTGTAAATACAGTCAATCTTTTAGCTTCACAATTACCTGAATTTAGTGGTAAAGATGATGATGATGTAGAAATTTGGATTCAAAAGGTTGAACGAGTGTCTCGCATTCATGATGCATCTCACGATATTATGTTGTTAGCTGGTTCTAGTAAATTGGTAAAATCAGCTCGAAAATGGTTTGAGCTTGGCACAGGAACAATTAATGACACTTGGCCAAGTTTCAAGGAAGCTCTACTGAAACATTTTAAACGAAAGATTCCTTATGAAATTATTATGAAAAAAGTCGAATCACGAAAATGGAATTTTTCTAATGAATCTTTTCAAGATTATGCATTGGAAAAACTCTCTTTAATGCAAAGACTAAGATTACCTGATGATGATGCAATTCATTTTTTGATAGGTGGAATTACTAATGATTCTATTCGTAGTGCTGCCTCTGCATTCGTGCTGATTCCTTGGATGCCTTCCTCAATGAGATGCATAGGGTTTCCCTCTCTTTTGGAAATGTGAAGAAAGAATACCCATCTCACTTTAAATCACACAAAGGACGAGACAATGCTACATCATCTCCGAAAGCCGATTCTTTGTCATCTTTTCAAAAGGATTTTAAGGAAAATAATTATTGTGTGTATTGCCGTACGCGTAGTCACATTACGGACAACTGCTTTAGATTGAAGAGAAAAGAGCAACTTCAATCTACGGCTTCAAAGATACCAACACCAGAAGCTGCCAGTGATCCTGCAACACCGACAGAAACTATTACGAGTCCAGAGAGGTCACCTCCGATAGCTGCTATCAACGATATGATTACCAGACGACTGGATACAGAAGATTCTTCTCTTAAGGTCGTTTCATTAAATAATATTCCGTGCACATTGAAAGCTCTATTAGACACAGGTAGTCCTGTTTCTTTCATATCACCAACTGTGTACAGGAAATATTTTAATGACTTGAATATTGTACTTAAAAAGCCATTGATTTCTTATCAATCTGTTTCTGGAAATTTAATTCCTATTCTTGGATCAATTGATACTCAAATTTGTTTAGAATCCCTTCCGAATTTTACTGGCAAGGTTAATTTTCTTGTGTTTCAAGATGATTCTTTCTTTGTAGATATTATAATAGGACGAGATTTTATAGCTGAAAATAATATAACTTTATATTTTCATCCGTCAAATAAAAAAGCAGATGATAGATTAAAGTTATTTAATGAAGTGGCATCTGCTGAAATATTAGAAGATCTTTCAATGAATGAAAATTCCGTTTATTCTGATATTAAAACAGATTTTGGAAATGAGATCGATCAGAAAGTAATAGCGATTATTAATGAAGTAGAGAATATGAAAGTTGAATTAGCAGATAATGATCATCATGTGAAAGTAGCTTTAAAAGATAATTCAATCTATGCTTATGCGCCGCGACGTTTTGCATGGGCAGAACGAATTCAAATCCGGGAAATAACTGACGATTTGCTAACACGTGGAATTATTAAACCCAGTGTTTCTCCGTACTGTGCTCGGGTAGTACCAGTTCGTAAGAAAAATGGAACAATGCGTCTTTGTGTTGATTTACGCCCGTTAAACGATCGGGTTTTAAACAAAAATATCCCTTCCCTTTAATCGAGGATTGTCTAGCACGGTTAACGAATAAGAAGATTTTTACTTGTAACGGCACGGCCGTTACTACAGACGCCAGTGTACCGGCACAAATATATATATATATATATATATATATACCCGCACGGCTTGCTTATTTCCACTTAGCTACCTCTCCTGCCGCCGCCATATTGCCTAACGCATGCGCACGCCCGCTCGATTACGCTCTCGCTCACCGACACGCGCTATCTCGCTTAGCATGCGCTCTCGCTCGCCGACACGTTCTGTCTCGCTCTCGCGGGGTCCCCACGCGGTACCGACTCCCACCGCCGGACCGCCGGCGCACAGTGGGGGCCGCCGGCCGGGTATATAAGCCCGGCCGGCCGAGACATCGGGACCAGATCCTATCCCGACCAGCTCCCGATACCGATCTCACTACCTACCTACTACCTCTTGGGGCTGAGGCTGAACTCAGCTCCGTCGGGTTGTACCGACACGCTATACCTGGAGTCGAGGTTGCCCTCGACCCCGCCGGGTTGAACCGGCTCCTGCCTACACCGCTCCTGGAGTCGAGGTTGCCCTCGACCCCGCCGGGTTGCACCGGCTCCCACCTCTACCTGGGGCCAAGGCTGTACTTGGCTCTGTCGGGTTGAACCGACTTCCGTTGCTCAGGCAGTGCTCGACGTGACACTCGAGCCTGCCGGCAATACCTAGCCGCCTAACCCGACAGTAGCTTATAAGTGCATGTACAGACCGCGCTGTAAATATTAGTCGCATGATAGAGATAAGTCCGCTAGTTCTAAGCCTCGTAGTAATAGACCTGCTAGTCGTAAGCCTGTTAGTACTAAGCCCGCTAGTTATAACCGCATCCTAGTCTTAAGGCCTGTTCGTGCTAAGTCCGCTAGTTGTAACCGCATGCTAGGAATAAGACCTGTCTAGTAATAAGTCCGCTAGTTATAAGACCTGCTAGTAGTAAGCCCTGTCTAGTACTAAGTCCGTTAGTTATAAGGCCTGTTAGGAATAAGCACTCTAGTTCTAATCGCGCCGGCCGCGCATGTAAATAAAACCGGAACAATTGCACGCCGCACCTGTCTTGCGCTTCTCAACGCTTTGCGACCATCGCTTCGCGCCTGCGCGTCACGCAGATCCTGCTACCAGCGCCCGCCTTCACCACACACTATCGACCCTGCACGCTGTATCTATCTTTCTTCAACTGAATGAACTATCTCTTTCTAACTATACTGTGTCTCGTAAGCTTGAGTCTCCCCTCCTCTCGAACCCGGACACCGACGAGCCGATCCGAGCGTCGAGCGAGGTGACCGCGTTACATGGCGCCCGAACAGGGACCTGCCCAGTAGAGACTCCAGCTTGCGTGCGCAGCCCGATGAGAATCTCCTGGATATACACACTCACGAAAGTCCAGCTCGTGACTCTTCTAGTCACCCACCGACTCGACAGTACCGGGAATCTCGACGTGTTGCGACATCGACTGCGAAATTTCGTAACCGAAAACCCCGCGCTATTCCCCGAACACGACACCAGCGACATGCCGGACAAAGAAGAGACGATGCCGGTACGGCCCGCGCCAAACCCAGAACCTACCACGCCGATCACCAACCACACCGAAACAACTACCTCCGATCCGACCGCAATGCTCGACCGCATCCGAAAGTGGGGCCTATGCTTCGAAGGGAAAGACCCCTTCGCGTTTATCGAACGAATCGAGGAGTTAAGACGATCCTACCGATACGCGGACGAATTCCTCCTCCTCGGATTACCCGAGATGTTGCGTGGGAACTCCTTGTTGTGGTACCGCAATAACTACGAGGATTGGACCACCTGGGACGCCTTTTGCGACGCCTTCCGGCTAAAGTACCTCCCACCGGACTACCAAGACCAGCTGCGGCAAGATGCCCAGGCCCGGAGGCAAAGACCGGGGGAGGCTTTCGACCACTACGCCACGGACCTGCTAACGATAATGAGGCGCGCCGGGGGCTACACGCCACGAGAGAAGGCCCGACTACTGTACAATAACTTACACCCCAGCTATCAGCTGTACATCCGATCGGCGGAAGCCACCAGCGTCGCCGAGTTAAGCGCTCGAGCGACCGAGCACGAGAGGATCCTGCGTCATCAAAGAGAGGAACAGTCGCCAGCCCGCAACGTGCCAAACTCACCGGTCGCCGCCGCCACCTACAGCCGGGAAGAGTGTTGCTGGCGCTGCAAGCAGAGAGGCCACACACGGCTCGACTGCAAGAGACCGCCGCGCAAGTTCTGCTCACGATGCGGCCGAGATGGGGTGCTCACCCGGGATTGTCATCCGCCGTCGGGAAACGCCTTTCGGGCCGGGGAACCAGCGGCCACCGCCCGACCCGCTCCAGCCGAATAAGGTTTACGCCTAGGCCGCACATAAAAATACGAGTGCTCGACCGGCACATATGGGCACTGCTAGACTCCGGCTCCGAAGTCTCCTTTGTGAGCCCGGCCACGGCAAAACGCGCCAAGTACTGCGGCCACCCCCCTAGGAGGGTAACCCATCAGATCAACTTGGCTGACGGCACCACGGTGCCGATTACGCAGACCGTGGACCTGCCAGTCGCCACAATCGATCGCACTCTAGTACATCAGTTCCAGGTAATGCCGAACCTTAGCGGACCGATATTGATCGGCATTGACCTATGGGCCAAGCTCGGAGTAGCCCTACCAGCACCCCCAGACGTCACCACCAGCGCGGTGCCCGCCGTAGGGGAAATCTCGGCCGGATTGACGCCCCGAACCGCGGACGAAGACCGCCGCCTGAGGGAGTTCCTTAGCCAGGAGCTAGCCGCGTTCGACGCCATACGCGGGCCAACGGATCGCGCCGAACACCGGATACGCCTTACCACCGACCAGCCGATAAAACAGCGCTACCGACCACGTAACCCAGCCATGCAGGCCGTCATCGACCAAGAGGTCCAAAAAATGGAGGAGGCCGGCGTCATCGAGCCGTCACAAAGCGCGTGGAGTTCCCCGGTCGTACTCGTTAAGAAGAAGGATAACACCTATCGATTCTGCATCGACTTCCGGAAACTCAATGACGTGACGCAGAAGGATGCCTATCCGCTACCGCACATTGCATCCACACTCGACAAACTCCGAGGCGCAAAGTACCTGACCACGTTGGATCTAAAGAACGGGTATTGGCAGGTACCCTTGGCACGTGAAAGCCGGCCGGCCACGGCATTTACAGTCCCAGGGAGGGGACTGATGCAATTCAAGAGGATGCCATTTGGACTGCACTCGGCTCCCGCCACCTTCCAGCGCCTCTTGGACTCGATCCTCGGGCCCGAACTAGAGCCCCACGTCCTCGTATACTTGGACGACATCGTCGTGGCCAGCGCCACGTTCGACTAGCGCACTTAGGGCACCTAGCCGAAGTCTTTCGACGCCTGCGAGCCGCGAAACTCCGGCTCAACGTGGACAAGTGCCACTTCTTGCGGGACAGCCTGCGCTACTTGGGCCACATGACCGACCGTCGCGGGATTCATACCGACCCCGCCAAGGTGAGCGCCATCGCCGGGTGGCCCACACCCACCAGCCTCCGGCAAGTACGCCAATTCTTAGGCCTGGCGTCTTGGTACCGACGTTTCATCGCGGACTTCTCCACTGTCACCGCGCCCCTGACGCGCCTAACCCAGAAGAAAGCGCGATGGGCCTGGACCGCCGCCGAGGACGAGGCCTTTCAACGCCTTAAGGCCGCCCTAACAGCCGCCCCGGTACTGGCATGCCCGGACTTCGAGCGACCGTTTACGCTGCAGACAGACGCCAGCACACACGGGCTCGGGGCCGTGCTGACACAACAGCTCGACGAAGGCGAACGCGTGATTGCCTACGCCAGCCGGACGCTGAACCACGCCGAACGGAACTATAGCGCCACCGAACTCGAGTGCCTCGCCGTGGTCTGGGGAATACGCCGGATGCGGGACTACCTAGAAGGGTACCGGTTCACGATACTCACCGACCACCAGTCCCTCCGGTGGCTCCAACGCTTGGAGGCCCCATCCGGCCGGCTAGCTCGCTGGATGATCGAACTCCAGCAATACGATTTTGAAATCAAATACCGGCGAGGCACCTAGAATCAAGTAGCCGACGCGCTATCCCGCGAGCCCGAGGTCGCGGCAGCCCGCCGAACACCACCATGCGCATGGTACCGCCGCATCAGCCGAGACGTCCAGACCCGACCCGCCGACCGACCAGACTATCAAATACGCGACGGGCGCCTGTGCCGACACATACTCCGCGATTTAGACTTCCGGGAAGTACCTGCCGACGCCCAGTGGAAACAATGCTTCCCGACACCCGAACGCGCCGCTCTACTCCAACGCTGGCATGACGACCCGGCCGCCGGACATTTAGGAACCGCCAAGACCATGGCCCGCATCGCCCAGCAGTATTACTGGCCGGGGATGCTGCGAGAAATCGCCCGATACGTACGCTCCTGCACGACCTGTTTGGCTCATAAGGCGTCACAACAACGACCCGCCGGCACACTACATACCGCTCCGGTCGACGCACAGTGGCAACAGGTCTCGATAGACCTAGTGGGACCGCTACCTCGCTCCAACCAAGGGCATACGTGGCTTTTCACGATGCAAGACCGGTTCACGAAGTGGCTAGAGGTCACGCCTCTACAAAAGGCAACCGCCGCGAACGTCACCAGAGCCTTCGTGGACCAGGTCGTGTACCGCCACGGATGCCCACAGTGGGTCATCTCGGACAACGGGACCCAATTAAAGTCCAAGCAGCTGGAGAGGCTGCTAAAAACGTTCGGGATTCGTCATCGCAGCGCACCGCCTTACACGCCGCAGTGCAACCCGGTGGAACGGGCCAATCGGACCATCAAAACAATGGCGGCCCAGTACGTGGGGCGGAATCAAAAGACGTGGGACGAGCACATCACCGCCCTACGATACGCATTCAACACCGCATGGAGCGAGGCTACGGGGCACACCCCTGCCTACCTCAACCACGGCAGGGAACTCGCCAGGCCGCATCCGGAAGACCGGCGCCAACCAGACAATGCGGCACCACCAGACACGACTCACCGGCGGCTACGGGAAGCATACGAGCTAGTGCGGATATGCTTAGCGCAGGCATTCCAACGCCAAGAGCGACATTACAACCTGCGGCGGCGGGATTGGAGGCCAAAAATAGGAGAGCTCGTATAGAAGCGGAACCATACCCTCTCCGACAAGGCGAAGGCGTTCAACGCCAAATTGGCCCCGAAATTCGTGGGGCCCATGGAGGTACGAAAAATAGTCACGCCCGTCATCGTCGACCTGCGGGACCAACGCGGACGCTGGCACCGTCACGTCCACTTACAGGACCTCAAGGCGCACCCGGACCGGCCCGAGAAAGACGACTAACGCCTAACTGCCGGAACCCGCCATACACCACCGCGGAGAAAACCATCAGCACCCGGCGATTACCGATCGCGAACACCGACCGCGCGCGATGAAATCACGGTTATCGACCACGAACATCGATAACCAGCGTACCGTCCCCGGGTGTCACAATTACCGACCGCGAAAGCCGGTATAGGCGGGAACGATCGCCTTACCGACCCCGGACACCGACACAAGTATAACGCGCGATTACCGATACGGAGCGCCCGAAAACCCGCGATACGCAACCGATGGCGTAACCGGTCCGCCAACGCGCCGCGAAAACATCCAAAAAAACCGCGCATACCGCATACCGGACATTCCAAAAGCGCGGATAAAAGCCCGAGCACCGGACCGCGGAAAATTCAGTCAGTTAGCAACAACCGAGCATGCCAACCGACGCAGAAAGGAAGCAGCTCGAGGAGCTGTTTGGCCGATGGTCAGACGACGAGGACGGCGAACTCCCAGAGGGGCCGGGACCAACACCGGTCACACCGCCACAAACGCCGGAGCCACTCCACCGGCCGCCGCCCCGGGTCGGGACCCGGATCCAGCGGGGCGACGCAGACAACCGGAGAAAGATCCTCCTTCTGTCCACGCCGCCACCGCCACCACCGGACCGACGCCGGACACCGAGGCAGGCATCACGGCCCCGAACCACCCGGACGAACATCGCCGCGTGCGCCGCGACGGCACCACCACCCGCCGCGCCCCACCGGCCCCGACGCCCCGTCAACCCCCGACCACCGAAGTCCGAACCAGCGCCGCCATGGAGCCCAGCCGCACGGACGCCCACGACCGTCCGACCCATCCCATAGGTCGGACCACGACCACCACAGCCGGTCATGGTCAAGGTCGCCACCGGGACCCTAATAAGAGTGCCGCATCACGCGGCCCACCAAATCCGCCGCTATCGGATCTGGACCCCGGAGGGTCTCTGGATCCTGCGCTTTAACGCGGATGGGTCCCTCCGGAGCAGCCGACTGCGCCGCGCCGCCACCATCTAAAAGAGGGGGATGATGTAACGGCACGGCCGTTACTACAGACGCCAGTGTACCGGCACAAATATATATATATATACCCGCACGGCTTGCTTATTTCCACCTAGCTACCTGTCCTGCCGCCGCCATATTGCCTAACGCATGCGCACGCCCGCTCGATTACGCTCTCGCTCACCGACACGCGCTATCTCGCTTAGCATGCGCTCTCGCTCGCCGACACGTTCTGTCTCGCTCTCGCGGGGTCCCCACGCGGTACCGACTTCCACCGCCGGACCGCCGGCGCACAGTGGGGGCCGCCGGCCGGGTATATAAGCCCGGCCGGCCGAGACATCGGGACCAGATCCTATCCCGACCAGCTCCCGATACCGATCTCACTACCTACCTACTACCTCTTGGGGCTGAGGCTGAACTCAGCTCCGTCGGGTTGTACCGACACGCTATACCTGGAGTCGAGGTTGCCCTCGACCCCGCCGGGTTGAACCGGCTCCTGCCTACACCGCTCCTGGAGTCGAGGTTGCCCTCGACCCCGCCGGGTTGCACCGGCTCCCACCTCTACCTGGGGCCAAGGCTGTACTTGGCTCTGTCGGGTTGAACCGACTTCCGTTGCTCAGGCAGTGCTCGACGTGACACTCGAGCCTGCCGGCAATACCTAGCCGCCTAATCCGACAGTAGCTTATAAGTGCATGTACAGACCGCGCTGTAAATATTAGTCGCATGATAGAGATAAGTCCGCTAGTTCTAAGCCTCGTAGTAATAGACCTGCTAGTCGTAAGCCTGTTAGTACTAAGCCCGCTAGTTATAACCGCATCCTAGTCTTAAGGCCTGTTCGTACTAAGTCCGCTCGTTATAACCGCTTCCTAGTCTTAAGGCCTGTTCGTGCTAAGTCCGCTAGTTGTAACCGCATGCTAGGAATAAGACCTGTCTAGTAATAAGTCCGCTAGTTATAAGACCTGCTAGTAGTAAGCCCTGTCTAGTACTAAGTCCGTTAGTTATAAGGCCTGTTAGGAATAAGCACTCTAGTTCTAATCGCGCCGGCCGCGCATGTAAATAAAACCGGAACAATTGCACGCCGCACCTGTCTTGCGCTTCTCACCGCTTTGCGACCATCGCTTCGCGCCTGCGCGTCACGCAGATCCTGCTACCAGCGCCCGCCTTCACCACACACTATGGCCAGACCCTGCACGCTGTATCTATCTTTCTTCAACTGAATAAACTATCTCTTTCTAACTATACTGTGTCTCGTAAGCTTGAGTCTCCCCTCCTCTCGAACCCGGACACCGACGAGCCGATCCGAGCGTCGAGCGAGGTGACCGCGTTACATACTCTTTTAGACCTTAAGGATGGATTTCACAATATTAAGATTCATCCTGACCATACAAAGTATTTTTCTTTTGCGACTCCTGATGGTCAGTTTGAGTACAATCGCTTACCGTTTGGTTTTTGTGAATCCCCTGCTGAATTTCAACGGAGGATTATACAGATTTTACAGTCATTAATTCGAGAGGATAAAGTTATTGTCTATATTGATGATATTTTAATTCCATCCTCTTCAATTGAAGATAATATTGAAACTTTATATAAAATTCTCATTTTGTTCAAACAAAATTCACTTGAATTGAATTTTAAAAAAAGTTTGTTTTTACGAAAGACCATAGAATATTTAGGATATATTGTTTCGGCTTCTGGTATAACACTGAGTTCACGACATACAAATGCCATTAAAAACTTTCCATATCCTGAAAAAACAGTTGAGTTTGTAACGCGGTCACCTCGCTCGACGCTCGGATCGGCTCGTCGGTGTCCGGGTTCGAGAGGAGGGGAGACTCAAGCTTACGAGACACAGTATAGGTAGAAAAAGATAGTTTATTGAAAGCGAAATATGTACAGAGTAGCGTGCTGGGCCGTGCGGTGTTAGGCAGTGTGCGCTTGGTGGCAAACGGGCGCTAGGATGCGAGCGCAGCGGGAAGCGCAAGCGTGAAGCGGTCGGCGTGAAGCGGCGTGCAGCGTGAAGCGGATTTGACTTAACTAGGATTTTATTTACATGTTAGCTTAATATCTACGGTGACGTTATTTACACGCGGGTTGATCGCGACGTGGTTATCCCGGTCGGGCTTATTCCTAGCGGTTTATAATTACGGCGCGATTTGCAGGCACGGACTTAGAATTAGCAAGCTTATAATTACGGCGCGGTTCGCAAGCGCGGACTTACAGTTAACCGGACTTATTACTAGCAGGTTTAATTCTACGGAGCAGTTATAACTAGTGAGCTTATTACTACCCGGTTATAGGATTACGGCGCGGTTATAGCTAGCGGACTTAGTACTAACGGCTTATGATTACGGCGCGGTATCTACATGCACTTAGAGCTACTGTCAGGGTAGGCGGCTGGGTATTGCCGGCAGGCCCGAGTGTCACGTCGAGCTCCGCCTGCAACGGAAACCGGAAAACCCGGCGGGGCTGAGAAAACCTCAGCCTGGGCTGGTGCGAGGAACCGGAAAACCCGGCTGGGCTGAGAAAACCTCAGCCCGGAAGGTACGGGAACCGGAAAACCCGGCAGGGCTGAGAAAACCTCAGCCCGGAAGGTCGAGAGAGCCAGAAAGCCTGGCAGAGCTAAGAAAACCTTAGCCCCAAGCGGTAGTGGTCAGGTCGGTGTCAGGAGCAGGATGTCGGGACAGGATCTGGTCCTGATGTCTCGGCTGGCCGGGCTTATACAGGGTGGTCCTCGTAACGGTCGCCACGATTTTTAAGGCACTTACAATAATCTGACATAAAAAAGTCGTAAACAGAAATTTATCAGTTTCTAACCGGCAACAAATTGCAATAATAAAAATTGACCAAACATTTTTTTTACCATAAAAAAGCAAGGTCACCTTCAATTTTTTAAATGGAACTGCCTACTTTTTATTGCACATTTTTGTAGCTGATCTCGAGAGCTTTTCAAAACACTATAATAAAGTATTTTTTTATTAAGTACTTTTTGAGTTATTTTATATTTTAATCTGACATATTTTGATATAAAAATTAAAATATCTCGTAAAATATTTAGTTTTCGATAAACTTACCGTAATACTTTTATGTTCAGAATAATGGGACAAATCAATGATGAAATGGCGCAGTGTGGTATGGAGAAAACCTTACAAGGAATTTCATGTAACTATTGGTTTCCTTCGTTACGTAAGCGTGTACGATCTCATATTGACAATTGTATAATATGTTTATTGGCTAATTCAGCATCAAACTCATGTGAAGGTGAAATGCAAATAACGGAAAATCCTGCATTCCCCTTTCAAATTATTCATATGGATCATTTTGGTCCTATTGTTGAATCCGAACATGGATTTAAACATATTTTTGTCGTGGTAGAGGCATTTACAAGATTTACTTGGTTGTATCCTGTAAAAACCACAAATACTAAAGAAATTATAAGACATTTAATGTCCTTATTTCAAATATTTGGGAATCCACAGATAATAGTATCTGATAGGGGATCTACATTTACTTCACAAGAGTTCGAGAATTTTTTAAAGAAAAATAATATTAACCATAGATTAGTTGCTGTAGCTGCTCCGTGGGCAAATGGAATGGTTGAAAGGGTGAATAGATTTTTAAAATCATCCTTACAAAAGTTAATCGATGAATCTCAAGGTTGGCATGATTGTCGTGGAACAGTTCAGTATGTTATTAATAATACATTCCATTCCTCTTTGAAAGCATCTCCGTCTAAGTTGCTCCTTGGATACGAGCAAAGAAATCATGCAGATTCCAGTTTAGTTAATTGTTTAAAGAAAATATCTAAAACAGATTTAAATTTTGATAATGTTAGACAAACGAGTCGTTCAATTGCATTGGAAGCTGTAGATAAAATTAAAAAATATAATAAAATATATTATGATAAACATCATTCAAAACCAACTCGTTACAAAATAGGTGATTATGTTCTTATTAGAGATACACTATTGAAATCTGGAGAAAACAGAAAATTTACACCAAAATACAAAGGCCCATATCTCATAGCAAAGGTCTTAAATAAAAATAGATATGTTGTAACTGACATACCTGGATTCAACCTTTCATCCAGACCTTACAACCCAATTCTATCTTTGGATAGAATTAAACCCTATATTAAACCTGTTGTAAAAACTTGAATTTGTATATTTATATGTGTGTTAATTCCGAACTACTTTTATTGTATTTGTATATTTATATGTGTGTTAATTCCGAACTACTTTTATTGTAATGAATCAAATCATTCGAGACGAATGTTGTTTCAGGCTGGCCGAGCTGTAAGATACTGGCAGTCTCATAGTCAGAGAAATTACTAGTGGCGCTCGCGCATGCGCTTTATCGATAAATACAAGCGCTATATTCAAATGATGATAGCAACGCGTTTCCTTAGATACATAAACTATTTATTTAACAAAAGAGAATTGTCATAGCAATAGGTGTGTTTGTGAGATCGGAGGGATGCCTGAGCGTCTTTTACCGTAAACCGTGAATCAGATCGGACGTGTCTCGTTGATCTGGTGTGATATGCTTAATTGATTTATCACATTTATATTCTGAGTTTGTAATTAGTTCTGAGTTCGAGTTTATAAGTTGACCAATAAAAACGTGTTTTGATAAGTGCTCAAATTATTGCTTTATTCGATTTTTCACGTTCACTATAATATTTATATATACAGTTCAATAATTCATGGTTCAACTGTTAAACTATTACCCTTTTGAAAAAGCCATTCTCCTGACAAACTACAAATTGACTCGCTGTCTTACAAAATAATAAATTTTAATACTGCTTTTATACAGGGTGTCCCAGAATTCGCGCATTCGGAATGCACAGCGTGATTGTCCGTGACAAAAGAAACAACTTCTTTCTCTGCCAAAATTACGTCTGGACAATACTTTTTAAATGAGAGTAATTTTAAGTTAATGAATGAGCACTCTAGGTTATGAATCAGGGACGGCGCACGAACGGCGTGCGTGGCGCGTGAGCATGTTGTACGCTATTTTATTATTTCGCTAAAGATTTTATAAGAATTATACATGATATCTAAATATCGCTATTTTGAATACAACTTACTTAATAAGAGAACATTTTCTAATTGATATCACCGAAATAACGATTGAAAAGTAAAATAAGTAGATTAGATAACACGTGAATAATTTTGATCCAAGATTATTGTTCCAACATTCTAAAAATGGATTAACCAAAACTAGATAATTTTTTTATAATTCAGACTTTGCACCGTGATATCCAATTAAGAGCACGTAGAGCAAAATATAAAAACATTTTCTAAAGAAAATTATATAAATATAATTCACACTCAAAATAAGCTATCGATTAAGCCTATTAAGAACTCGATCCGTTATATTCAGTGGTTAATTTGAGATCTGATAAGTTCGGATACTCTCAACTTTCAGACTCGCGTAAAGATACGGTGCGTCTTGCCGTTGCTGCGCGCAACTTTTTATTACGCGTGAATTGGCGCCAGACACTACCATATGTCTCTTGATAAGAAAATACAGAAATATAATTTATTTATTACCGATTCCTAAGTTTTTGAACTACAAATTATTTGTAGGTATCTTTTATTATTTTAAGCTATATATTAATATAAAAATATTTTATTTTAAAACTTATAACATTATTATAAATACACATTTTTCTCCTACAAAATATATTAACAAAATTTTGAATGATAATTAATGTATGTGTATTTAATTGGATAGCATGAGCATTTCTTACTTTTAATACGATAAGTATTCAGATAGATTATTATTCAGAAAAAATGACAGAGAACACAAAATATCCTCTCACGATTAAATATAATAAATTACCATTACAAATTACATGCAATTCTTTCAACGAATTTAATTCAATGAGAAAGCCTTTATTTCTACATCTTTTTATCATAAAATGTCGGATACGTTGCAATAGTTTTAATTTCCTAAATGTACATATTCATTTTGATGCAAATACCGAATGATAAATTCGGATAAATTTTGATAAACTTTTCATTGAGAAACTATTATTGAATCGGATAGTATGTGCATTTCTTACTTTTATGATAGATATACATATATCACTAATCAGAAAAAGATGACAGAGAACACAAAATATCCTCTCATGATTAGATATGATAAATTACCATTAAAAATTCCATGCAATGTTTTCAATGAATTCAATTCAATGAGAGAGCCTTTATTTTTACATCTTTTATCATAAAATGTCGGATAGTTGCAATAGTTTCAATTTCAATAGTTTCAGTTTCAATTTCATAAATGTACATATTCATTTTGATGCAAATACCGAATAATAAAATCGGATAAATTTTGATAAACTTTTCATTGAGAAACTATTATTGAATCGGATAGTATGTGCATTTCTTAATACTTTCATGATAGATATACATAGATCACTAATCAGAAAAAGATGACAGAGAACACAAAATATCCTCTCATGATTAGATATGATAAATTACCATTAAAAATTCCATGCAATGTTTTCAAAGAATTCAATTCAATGAGAGAGTCTTTATTTTTACATCTTTTATCATAAAATGTCGGATACGTTGCAATAGTTTCAATTTCATAAATGTACATATTCATTTTGATGCAAATACCGAATAATAAATTCGGATAAATTTTGATAAACTTTTCATTGAGAAACTATTATTGAATCGGATAGTATGTGCATTTCTTACTTTCATGATAGATATACATAGATCACTAATCAGAAAAAGATGACAGAGAACACAAAATATCCTCTCACGATTAGATATGATAAATTACCATTAAAAATGCCATTGAATTCCTTCATTGAATTCAATTTAATAGGAGAGCATTTATTTCTACATCTTTTTATGATGAAATGTCGGATACGTTGCAATAGTTTCAATTTTCTAAATATATATATTCATTTTGATGCAAATACCGAATGATTAATTCGGATAAGTTTTGATAAATTTTTCATTGAGAAACTATTATTGAATCGGTTAGCATGTGCATTTCTTACTTTCATGATAGATATACAGGGTGATTCAAAACAACCTTCTGTCCTTACAATGTCATATACTTGACTCAATTTTAAGACGATTTTTCCTTTGCCAAAATTTTTTCCGAGGCTTAGTTTTCAAATTATAAGCCAAAATAGTTAACGAATTACGGGCCGCGTACGCGAGGCAGGCAGGGGCGGCGCAACTCACCGTCCGATGCTGGTGATTACGTGAAGCGCTCGCTGCGATCAACTGTTTGCTACATGCGATGGGTATAACAGAGAAAGACAGAGAGAGAGAGATAGAACGTGTGTACGATCAGCTGTTTGCTACACGCGATGGGTGTAAAAGAGAGAGAGAGAGAATGTGTATGTGTGTGTATATGCGTATACGCGCGTTCTCTCTCACACATACACCCCAGCGCATGTAGCAAACAGTTGATCGCAGCGAGCGCTTCACGTAATCACCAGCATCGGACGGTGAGTTGCGCCGCCCCTGCCTGCCTCGCGTACGCGGCCCGTAATTCGTTAACTATTTTGGCTTATAATTTGAAAACTAAGCCTCGGAAAAAATTTTGGCAAAGGAAAAATCGTCTTAGAATTGAGTCAAGTATATGACATTGTAAGGACAGAAGGTTGTTTTGAATCACCCTGTATATAGATTACTAATCAGAAAAGAATAATAAAGAACACAAAATATCAAATTATGATTAGTAATGATAATTTTATTATGTGAATTCTCACACTAAAATCCGATAACTATCTGAGATATTATAAAATGTTATTAAATATTATAGAACGTCTATACATTATAATATTCATAACATATAGACCTTATTCATTTGCATTCAAATTCAGGCTTAATCTAATACAATCTTATCGTTTTCTATCCATTATTTTAAGCAGGTTACCCATATAATATGTAATGCATAATTTGCAATACGTGATCTGGCAAACTTGGCTATCTAGGAAGCGAATGAACTATAATCCCAATACAAGTTACATAAGAACTTTATTTGGACCATAGAATGCCTTCAAAATGTCTTTAACTACCCAGATAGCCAAGTTTGCCCGATCACGTATTGCAAATTATGCATTACATATTATATCAGTAGAACTCTGGCAGCAGCCGCGCATGATTTGCCATTTCAATTAGTGCCGGCAGAAATGTAACAGAAAACAAACAATCTCTGCATCATTATATGCTACAAAAAATGCTGCAAAATTTAAGCAGAAGTTCTTGGCATAAAAACAATAGATTTAAAGTATTGCGTGTTGGCACAATATGTCAACAGAAGCTAAATAAAAACTGAACATAACATGACATATCATGCTATATCGGCAGAATATCGTTAGAAATCGAGTTTATCTGCAAGCACGGCGTAACGGCAGAAATGCTGCAAAAATTAAGCATGCGCTGCCATTTCAAAAGATAACAGCAAAAACACAGCAGAAACACAGCATGATCTGTTGTCATAAAATAATCGTAGAATCACAGCAATATTAAGATATGCTGTATCAAGTTACAGTTCTTTCGTTTACCGTTATATGACGTATCTATCTCGTAATCAAGTTTCTGTTATAGGCAAATATAAAGATCGCAAAGCGCGGTTAACAAGATTAAAAATGTGTAATGGCTCCTGCACACAGAACGCGGCGACACGGCAAGCGTTGCCACGTCCTGTGTCCTGTGTACAGGAGTCATAATATTTGTTTTTATCAGCTTAATTTCTGGATTCTAACAAAGGATTCAGAATATTAAACTAAAAGTTTGGAAACCGAATGGATAATTAGAAAATTTATTGACTTCTTGAAACAAAATACAGAGTTTAATTTCCATACAAATCTTGAAATTTACGAATTATTAATAAATTAATCATTTATTTAAATTTATATATTTAATTAATTATTTATAACTATGCCAATATTCAGATTTTATTGTATCTATATTAATAATTATGCTTTGCAAGCGTGTTTTATCTTTACTGTGTTTTCGTCGTCACATTGTGACAGCAGGCAATGCTCGACTTTTGCTGCGTTTCTGCCGTCACATTGTAACGGCAGACCATGCTTGATTTCTGCCGCATTTCTGCCGTCAGATCTGATATGGCAGACTTCGCTCGATATTTGTTACATATCTGCTGTGACGACGTAATAGCAGATATGCTATTAGCATAGCTATCAAATTTGATTTTTGCTCTATTTTCTCTGTTATATTATATCGGCAAGCCGTGCTGCCAGAAATTAAGCTTAATGAGGACGTAGCAGAGCGGAATCTGCTGCGAAGTCATGATTGAATTTGCTGGCATACTGCTAGCATTTTGCTATCTGGGTATAGTCTAAGAAATGACTTCTTTTAAACATCAATTATTAGTCGCCGATATCATAGATCAAAAATAGATGTCGTTATGTCGTCTATTGACGCCACGACGCCACCCATACAGCACAGAACATTGCAATTACATTGCAACAATGTTACAATCTTGCAAGTTGCAATATAACATTGTTGAGACATTATTGGAACATGTAATTGTAATAAATCATGAGAATGTTACAGCAACATTTCAAAAACATTACAAAAGACAGTTTTTGATAATTGCTAGTTTGTTCGTTTATCGCTATGCGGCGCGTGTTGCGTTATCTATCCCGCATTTAAGTTTCAATCACGATGGTTATATAAAGCTTGCAAAGAGCGGCTAGTAAGATTAAAGATATAATAACTATTTTTATCAGATTAATTTGTCTGATACGATTCCAACACAGGGAATTTAGATATTGAATTGGGTCTTCAGAAATCGAACAAGTAAATGTCCGAAAAAGATAAAATTATCCGTTTATTGTCTACTTAAGTAAAATAGAGTTTAATATTTATATAAATAAAATTTTAATTTTTATAATCTAAGAATGAGATATAATGGCAATAGGAGCACAGCGCAGTACTAAAAACGCAAAAAGTTGGTAAATATAGCGAATAGGGGATCCAGCCCCAATGACCTTGACCTTGACATATGTTGTCAAGGACATAATCCTGAGTAACTTTTTCTTCTAATTTAATCGTCGCTCGTTGCTTATTAGTAATGTATCTAGGCCGGTTCTAACTCAGGTCCTCTGAGGGGGGTGAGGGGCGAGGGAAAACCGGCGCGGGGGGTATGACGTCACGCGGGGGAATCGCGTCCTAACCGGTAGGCGAGGGGTCCGCGAAGAGGGGGAGAGGGACCGCGTCCTAACCGATGGGCGAGGGGTCCGCGGAGAGGGGGAGAGGGACCGCGTCCTAACCGATAGGCGAGGGACCCGCTAACCTAACCTAACCTAACCGTCGCGAGACGTCCGCGAGTAGGTGTGAGAGAGATAGCGCTAATGATATTCTATGAACGTGGGAGAAGGATAGCGCGAGGCGTCCATATGAGCGTAAGACAAGAATAGCGTTTGCATGCACGTTGGAGAGAGATGGCGCGAGGCATGCACTTGGAAGAGGGATAGGGCGAAGCATGCACTTAGGAGAAAGAGAGAGAGATAGCGCGAGGCATGCACTTGGGAGAGGGATAGCGCGAAGGATGCACTTGGGAGAGAGAGAGAGATAGCGCGAAGCATGCACGCGGATGATACGGCGTTCGCAAGGCGATGTGAGAGAGATAGCGCGAGGCATGCACGCGTGTAGGAAAAGGATAGCGTCCGCATTGGCGTGGGAAAAGGATGACGTTCGCATGCATGTGGGAGAGAGAAAGACAGCGCGAGGCATGCATGGACGTGGGAGAAGGAGGCGCAGAAATAATCAACATTTTATTTAAATATAATAATAATATTTATTCAAAAAATTGTATATAATATAATTGTGTGTGTGTGTTTAAAAAATAATAAACTAATAATCAAAATAATAATAAAAATAATAATAAAAATAATAATGATAATAATGATAATAATAATAATGCGGCGCTCCATCTGAAACAGAAAGAAATCTTATTAGTATACTAATTTAATGTTTATAAATCTAATATAAATTAAAAAAAAAAGAAGATACTTACATTATCCTCCTGGAGCCGCAAGCTCTTCCTCCCAATCTTCCTTCCATTCCTCCTCCTCCCAATTTTCAGCCTCTTCCTCCTCCCAATTTTCAGCCTCTTCCTCCTCCCAATTTTCCTCTTCTTCATAGGGCTCAAGCCCAAAAAGAGGCCGCAAGTAAAAAATGTCCTCGTACTGCGTAGGGTGCACGCATGCCCACTCGCGAGCCCCTCGCGTATCGCCCCACAAATTGGCGTGCGCCCAACGCAAATTTTCACGCACTCACCGCATGTATCAGCGGTGGATCACGTCAATTTGCACGAACTGAAATATATTATTAATTAATAAATATCACACATAATCTCGCACACAAAAACATTGAACACTACTTACCAGATTAAGGTGAAACATTGGCATTTTGAATATTTTCACTTGGAACACACTTAATGGAATGTTAAACGTTCGCTGTCAGACACTTTGTGACGGACACAACGGGATAGACATTGTCTCAAACATTTTAGAGTAGGGGATGAATCATTTACGAAGAACGCTTACTCTCAACTCTTGATAAGAAAACAAAAGGTAGCACGTTTCCGCGGACAATTGTCTACAAGTCTTCTAAATATGAATAATATATTATTATAATATGTAAACCACTATCGAACGGCTATCGAACGGCTTTGAACGGCTATCGAACGGCTATTGAACGACTATCGAACGGGTATTGAACAGCTTTGAACGGCTACGAACGGCTTTGAATGGCTATCGAACGGCTGTCGAACGGCTATGAACGACTATTGAACGGCTATCGAACGGCTTTGAACGACAAAACAATTATTCATACACCATTCAAATATTTATACACCATTCAAATATTAAAGTCTATGTTCATGTACTGAAATGTAACATCTGTAGTCTGATAAGGTGGCTGACGCCGCTATCTAACGTCACGTACTGAAATTTAATACTCGCATTCTGGGATAAGAAAGAGGAAAAGGGAAGAACAAAAGAGAATAAAAATATATTTTAACAATAATTTATTCTAAAAAATGTTTGGGTGAATCTTTATGATGATTCGTCCACCAATTGAATATTTTAAATACATTTTGTAAAGCGCAATTTTTCAAATGTTTTTCACAGCGCATAGTATTAGTAACATCTAGCTTATTTAACGAAGTGATATCTTCATAGTCCGCATCCAAGGTCTCAATAATAACGTCGTTTCTCGCATCATCGTCAAGTATATCGGCCAGCCATTCTCGTTTTTCGTGTCCTTTAACGTACACGATAGGAGATGCTCCATCTTCCTCTTCCGCCGCACCCATCACAGCTCTCGTAATCAAACGCCTGGCGAAGCTGTATGGAACGTTTCCATCCTCCCATTCAAGCCCATGGTGATGTCCGATTAGCCATGAAGCTTGGCATCTCTCAGATTTTGTAAGCGCACGCCATGGTACGGGACTTGCAAAAAAGTAGTGAGAAAGAACAATCCATTTCTCAGTATCGCTACTTCCTTCACGACAAAGTTTCTCCCGATAATGAATCCTTGCAGATCCACAAACGTTGGCGCGATCATGCTGATAATATTACTGTACGATTGCAAGAACGATGTACGACTGCTGTCGATCGTCAAAATCTCAATCTTTATATATTTTTGACATTGGAGGGGATATTTGCTGATCTAGGTAATTTTACGAACTACGTTGGTCAATGGGCAATATTCGACAACGCGATCGTGCAAGATGAGACAATAGGCGGTGGTATTTGCTGGTATATCCTCCTTGCACTCAAACTCTAATCTCACATCCACGGTGGAATTTTTGACAGACTCGTTTTGTCGCGAGCAATCGATAACCGCGGGAGGACCGCAATGTAAAAATTTAGGAATGTTTAATAGCACATCATCATTATCACATCCGTAATAAGATTTGCGAAAACGAGAGTACATATCGAACAAGAGGGCGAATCTATTTTTATCGAAATCTAAATTTAAATCATCGTAGGGATAAAATTCCGAGTTTAGATAGAGTTTAACGTTGGTCAATTTGCAGTCGTCGAATGTAGTAATATTTTTGACACAGCATTTTTTCTGCCAGTCTGCAGCGCAAAGATCACGTATCGCGGCTTCTCCAACTGAGAGGCGGCTTTCACGGTCCACGAATGCTTGGTCGTATTATGCAATAGAGGAAATTCGTATAGATCCCAAGAGCGAAAATTCATATTCAAGTATCGCCCACTTTCCAACGCGCGTAGCAAGGATAGTTTATTGACCTCGCTCAATATTACATGTGGCATAGGCCATTGTATCTTGAATAATTCGATATCAGCTTCAGCCGAAGCATGTCCAAATATGCAATTGTTGTCGTTACGCGAACGTATCAGAATTAATTCGTGACGAGCGTTGATCACAACTCGCTTATAATCTTCGCAAAAACCCAATAGTATGTTTAGCGGCACGCAAAAATTGAAGTAAGCTTCAGCAGCATTATGCGACATATTCCACGCAGCATTCTCCAAGATTTTACCTTTTTCGGTTGTTAGAGAGACATAGTTTTTAATCGTGGAAGTTATTCCAACGTTTCTGTTGCGGTCAATCTTCACACCGTCGAGTTCATATCGAAGTTCATCAAACATAAACGCGACACAATTGTTTCCCAATACCACTCTTGCCCCTTCATCTACTTTACGCACCTTCAACTTTCCCTCGACGTATAGAAAACTTTCACATGGTAACGTGTACAAATCTTGATGTTGAATCGGTATCCGTATCTTGTCGCTATATCCAAGCGTTGTGTTGGCGTATGGATTGTACGTATGAGTCTCAATCTTGACGATACGATCGTCAAAGATCGGCTCGCCTCCGATATTCAAGATGTCAATCATATCGCTCAAGTATTTCGTACGACGAATCTCAATGATTTTAAAAACTCGCGATTCAACGCGCTGAGCTTCTTTTTAGCGTAACCAGATATCTGATTATTGTCACCCGATACCGCAGTCACTCGCCTTCTCGCAAAAATATTGTCCCGCGTGAAGATATTGTATCTCGCGTGCTCCGTGCTTTCGTTCAACACAAGCATTTCATTTGTCAAACGCTTTATTTTTGCCGCCGCCGTATATGCAATCTTACGTTAATTTCCTCTCCTCGAAAATGGAGCAAATGTCCTTCTTGATCAACAATGCGTATCGTTAAATCAGTAATGCTCCGTGCGACGATCGGTAGATAAATGATCTGTGCTGGCGTTTCCGATATCTTATATCCTGGCGGTACGCTCGGTGAAAATTCATGTATCGTGTGTACGCGCTTGTCATTGCTGTACGCGCCAGTGGTTACGCTGCATTCTATACGAATTATATTTACGCTAATAATATTTATCGGTACATCCGATTCGTGCCATTTCCGAGGCTGTAATATACGATTCGACGAGAATCCCAACAACGATCCAACGTTGCCCGGTTTACTAAAATTTATTCTATAGACACATTTGATTTCACTCTATAGCGTATTATGATTAGCGCGAAGCATTATTGGATATTCATCGTGTTCTTCACCATCAACAATATCGTTGGAATCAACTACGCGTCGATGTTGTAAAATTGCACGTCGGAGATATTCGTTTATAGCGTGTAATTCGTACGATCCCTCGGGAATCGTAATTTCCTTATCGTCGTTATCAAAATAAAATTTATTATTCCAAGAATTCACGTTCGATATCGTATGATAAGTTTCAAAATCCGTTAAACCAAGCTCGTAATCGCCATCGTTTAAATCTATAGCTGGAAAGTAGCTTACAGCAAGAACGCTACTCTTGCCGGCCAACGTAAGCGTGAGTGACATGCTGGAAAACTGTCGAATGGATACTGAGTCGCGACGGTGAATTGTCAGGCTTTAAATTCATATCGATCATCGACCGTTTGAAGAAATCGAAGACACAATTGTCCACAAATACTTTGATTATAATTTTGATAGGCCGTGTGATTGTATTCTATATTTGCAACATTCTGTCCAAAATATCGCACTAATTCCTTGGGCGGTCGAAGATTTCCAAAACTATCGAAATATACCACACGATCTCCCCTCTTTGCATACGCAACCCAATGAGTACCGAAACCATCGACGTCATCCAAATTGACGATACCGCTCTCATTTCGCCGTATACCGTTTATCGGTAAATTATTGCGCATGAAAACGCCTCTAAAAAATTGTATACGCATACGTCTTGCAAGTTGTTCCAATTGTACATTAGTTGTTACACCGGCAGGCATTTTTATTTTGACGTTTTTTTTTCTTGGCCGCTGTTGAGAACCCTCATTCGCGCTTGTATGGAGCGAGATAAAGACCGTGACCTTCCATGGCGCGATTATGACGCTGCATTTCTTCGAGCTGACGTTGCGCCGCCTTGCTATCGTTCACCGCCTTCGCGATTCCCGCTGCTCCGCCAGCCAACGAACCGAGAACTCCCAATAATGGTAAAATGGGTAAGATACCACCGCGCTTCGCTATAGGAAGTATTCGTTTTTTCGCAGTCTTTTTCTTCATCGATGATTTTTTTGTTTTCATCCCCATACCGAATTTTGCCTTTGCTTTCATAGCCGCCCAAACAGCTGTAGCGGCTGCTTTCTCACCAATAGTCGAATCTCTCGCGGTAATACGTGTTCGCGCTTTCGTGGCGAGTATATTATCCGCAACGTGTCGTTGATCGAGATCGTTGCTTCCAGAATAAGCTATGTCGTGCTCCAATGGATCCAATGGATTGATACCTCGATCGCCTCTAGCCAATCGCGTTTCTAAATGAGTTCCCGGTCCGCAAAACTGATAGCCTGGAATATGTAATTCGATAGGAAGTGCGTTTATAGCACGATTTATCAAACCGCAACCTCTTATAATTTTTGCTGGTATTTGCCACAATCTTTTATTAACGGTGTTGGACCGTCGAAATATGTTTGTTGGCACGGCAAATTATAATGTCGCGTACATCGACGATACTGTTGAACCTCTGAGTCAGCTTTTATATGTTCGGGAAGCTTGTCCCACAATTGTTCCACGTAGATACCAAAGTCTCGCAGTAAAACAATCTTGGGGATAATCTGTAACTGCTCGGTGGTAAGCTCGAGAATATCGCTGTCAACCGATAGAAGAAGAAACATTTTTGAGACTGAGCGGTTTCGATTCGGTGCGCCTCTATAAATACGGCCCCGATGACTCATTTTTCAAAATCTGATTTGAGATTCGCGAGAGCAAACATGCGGTTCGCGCGACAAGCGACGATAATCAAAGTGATAAATTTTGACGATAAAACACGAGTAATGTCCGAGAAAGAAATACGCAAGCATGGAAACATGCTGCCGACTACTATACGCGGTATCATTTGCGGTCCTTCGAATTGCGGTAAGACTAACGTGTTGATAAGTTTGATAGAAAGTCCACACGGTGTACATTTCGAGAATGTGTACGTATACTCGAAATCACTTCAACAACCGAAATATCGATACTTGGAAAATTTGCTATTATCGATCGATGAAATTGGTTATTTTACATTCTCTAATAATAGTGACGTTATTCCACCGAGCGAGGCGCTTCCGAATTCCATTTTTATCTTTGACGACGTGGCATGCGATAAGCAAGATACGATAAGAGAGTACTTTGCAATGAATCGACACTCGAGCGTCGACTGTTTCTATCTTTGTCAAACGTATGCCAAGATACCCAAGCATCTTATACGGGACAATGCAAATTTACTGATTTTATTTAAACAAGATGGTACAAACTTGAAACATGTATACAACGATCATGTAAATACTGACATGTCTTACGGCGATTTTCGCGCATTCTGTCAGAAATGTTGGCAACACGAGTATGGATTTGTAGTGATTGATAAAGACAGTTTACAGACTAATGGACGATATCGAAAAGGATTTAACGATTTTGCAATACCGTGAAGTGGTTAGTCGCTATCGATACATCGATCGAGCAACGTCTAAAAATTTTCGTCCGAGCGCAACATGACGACGACGATTGACAGTGACGATCGTGAGAAGATTGCGAGAGAGATTGTAAAAACGAGCGAATCAATCCGCAAAAAATATCGTTCTTTAAAAACCGGTCAAATGGAGGAAGACGTCGCATTGGAGAGGCACTTTAAACCAATTATCGAACCTCTAAAACAACTTGTCGAAAATACAATCAATGTGGAATCTAATGAAGCGAAAATCGAACCATCGAGTATGCTCGAAGACAAGCATCTGAAAAAAGAGTCTGGAACAAAGCAAACAAGGTCAAATATATCATTGAACGATTCGCTAATAACTTCTACTCCAAATCAATCAAAACGTAAGCGAATGAAACAATTATCGAATGTGGTAACTTCTACTCCGATAAAAGATGTACAATCGAGTCAAATATTGTACGAAAGATCGTCCCCGTATGTGGAAGAAATTTTCGAAACCACGCCTGAAACGCTTGTGACGTCGGTTCAATATCAATTACAAACATCCGAGGGTCAAAATACATTGCGCACACATCTGGGCCCACTAGGGCAAAAATATGTGGGAGCTATTTTGAGTCAAGATAAAAATATCAGTATGGATTATGTTTACGGTGTTAAATTTTGCAACGAAGGAATGATGCTTGGTGATAAAATTTTTGATGTGGATAAAGGTGACAATATAATTATCGGTGGAATAAGATACGTGGGAACACCAGGTCTCTACGAGTTGATTTTCAAGAGAATACCCGACGGTGACGTATACAATGACGATGATATAATTAAATACAAAAATATATTACTGGCGACAAATGCGCATAGACGTGACAATGATATGCGTAATCCATTGTTAAGTAACAAGGGATACAAATATAAAAATATAATAGCGCCATTAATCTCTATTAAAAATATAATAGCGCCTGGAAAAAAAGCTGGAAGAGGTATAATACCGCGCGCTATGGCGTTAAACGATAATAAGATCGATTATGTGCATTGGAATGATCCCAACGAGTTGGTAGATCGCTTGCGATTGCTGGAAACTTCGCGTCAAGCCGGCAACAATGCCCACGACAATGAAATATTATCAATTATCGAGGAACTTTACGAAGCTGGCCTTATTATAAATTAATCTATGCGTCGGCGAAACGAGTCAGTCTGTCATTATTGTTTGTATCGAAATGTCGATTAATAAATTTGGATTATCGTTGGGAACACCGAACAACTCATACTATCAATGGAATGGATTACTAAGAAATTACGTGCGCGATAACGCTCTGTGTCAGACAGACTCCGGCTTTGACGCAAGGTCGCGCAAGATACGACGGGTAGCGCAACCGGAAGATGATACTGATGCCGCAAATAAACAGTACGTGAAAATACGTGTCAAGCCTTTAGAAGATAGACTGGAAGAACCTGAGAAAAAAATAATCACGCTCGAGACGAATGTGCAAACGCTGCAAATAATGATGGATGAGATGCAGAAAATGCTTCGATATGCAACTCACGCGCAGACTACATCTAATTCAGCGCAGGAGAAGAAAGATATATAAAGAATATACGTGGAGGAATTATCTCATTATTGCAAATTATGCCTCGATCAAATATGTCGCAAAAGACCTCTGAAAAACAGCTGCTCGTGGAAGAATTGCATGCTCCAGCGAGGAAAAATTTCCCACGTAGACGTGTCATAGTACACGGATACGACGATCTGTGGCAGGCGGACGTGGTCGAGATGCGTCCATATGCACGATTCAACAAAGGCTACAACTACATACTCACGGTTATCGATGTGTTGAGCAAGTATGCGTGGGCTGTAGCGCTCAAGAGTAAGAGTGGAAACGAGATGTCGGATACGATCGCAAAGATAATTCGAGATGATGGAAGATGCCCGAAAAATTTTCAAACCGACAGAGGAAAAGAATTTTACAATGCAAATGTACAGAAACTCGTGAAGAAGCATAGCATTAATCATTATTCGACGTACTCTGTCATGAAAGCCTCGGTCGTGGAACGATTCAACCGAACGTTAAAGAACAATATGTGGAAAATGTTTACGCTTAATGGAAATTACAAGTGGATCGACGCGTTGTCCCGGCTCGTTGGAGAGTACAAGCGATATTCTCGAGCTTACCACCGAGCAGTTACAGATTATCCCCAAGATTGTTTTACTGCGAGACTTTGGTATCTACGTGGAACAATTGTGGGACAAGCTTCCCGAACATATAAAAGCTGACTCAGAGGTTCAACAGTATCGTCGATGCACGCGACATTATAATTTGCCGTGCCAACAAACACATTTCGACGGTCCAACACGTTAATAAAAGATTGTGGCAAATGCCAGCAAAAATTATAAGAGGTAGCGGTTTGTTAAATCGTGCGATAAACGCACTTCCTGTCGAATTACATATTCCAGGCTATCAGTTTTGCGGACCGGGAACTCATTTAGAAACACGATTGGCTAGAGGCGATCGAGGTATCAATCCATTGGATGTCGCGTGTCGCGAGCACGACATAGCTTATTCTGGAAGCAACGATCTCGGTCAACGACACGTTGCGGATAATATACTCGCCACGAAAGCGCGAACACGTATTACCGCGAGATATTCGACTATTGGTGAGAAAGCAGCCGCTACAGCTGTTTGGGCGGCTATGAAAGCAAAGACAAAATTCGGTATGGGGATGAAAACAAAAAAATCATCGATGAAGAAAAAGACTGCGAAAAAACGAATACTTCCTATAGCGAAGCACGGTGGAATCTTACCTATTTTACCATTATTGGGAGTTCTCGGTTCGTTGGCTGGCGGAGCAGCGGGAATCGCGAAGGCGGTGAACAATAGCAAAGCGGCGCAACGTCAGCTCGAAGAAATGCAGCGTCATAATCGCGCCATGGAAGGTCACGGTCTTTATCTCGCTCCATACAAGCGCGGACGAGGGTTCTCAACAGCGGCCAAGAAAAAAAAAACGTCAAAATAAAAATGCCTGCCGGTGTAACAACTAATGTACAATTGGAACAACTTGCAAGACGTATGCGTATACAATTTTTTAGAGGTGTTTTCATGCGCAATAATTTACCGATAAACGGTATACGGCGAAATGAGAGCGGTATCGTCAATTTGGATGACGTTGATGGTTTCGGTACTCATTGGGTTGCGTATGCAAAGAGGGGAGATCGTGTAGCATATTTCGATAGTTTTGGAAATCTTCGACTGCCCAAGGAATTAGTGCGATATTTTGGACAGAATGTTGCAAATATAGAATACAATCACACGGCCTATCAAAATTATAATCAAAGTATTTGTGGACAATTGTGTCTTCGATTTCTTCAAACGGTCGATGATCGATATGAATTCAAAGCCTGACAATTCACCGTCGCGATTCAGTATTCGTTAGACAGTTTTCCAGCATGTCACTCACGCTTACGTTGACCGGTAAGAGTAGCGTTCTTGCTGTAAGCTACTTTCCAGCTATAGATTTAAACGATGGCGATTACGAGCTTGGTTTAACGGATTTTGAAACTTATCATACGATATCGAACGTGAATTCTTGGTATAATAAATTTTATTTTGATAACGACGATAAGGAAATTACGATTCCCGAGGGATCGTACGAATTACACGCTATAAACGAATATCCCCGACGTGCAATTTTACAACATCGAGGCGTAGTTGATTCCAACTAAATTCCAAAATATTCCAAAATTTTGTTGATGGTGAAGAACACGATGAATATCCAATAATGCTTCGCGCTAATCATAATACGCTAAAGAGTGAAATCAAATGTGTCTATACAATAAATTTTAGCAAACCGGGCAACGTTGGATCGTTGTTGGGATTCTCGTCGAATCGTATATTACAGCCTCGGAAATGGCACGAATCGGATGTACCGATAAATATTATTAGCGTAAATATTATTCGTATAGAATGCAGCGTAACCACTGGCGCGTACAGCAATGACAAGCGCGTACACACGATACATGAATTTTCACCGAGCGTACCGCCAGGATATAAGATATCGGAAACGCCAGCACAGATCATTTATCTACCGATCGTCGCACGGAGCATTACAGATTTAACGATACGCATTGTTGATCAAGAAGGACATTTGCTCGATTTTCGAGGAGAGGAAATTACCGTAAGATTGCATATACGGCGGCGGCAAAAATAAAGCGTTTGACAAATGAAATGCTTGTGTTGAACGAAAGCACGGAGCACGCGAGAGACAATATCTTCACGAGGGACAATATTTTTGCGAGAAGGCGAGTGACTGCGGTATCGGGTGACAATAATCAGATATCTGGTTACGCTAAAAAGAAGCTCAGCGCGTTGAATCGTGAGTTTTTAAAATCATTGGAATTCGTCGTACGAAATACTTGAACGATATGATTGACATCTTGAATATCGGAGGCGAGCCTATCTTTGACGATCGTATCGTCAAGACTGAGACTCATACGTACAATCCATACGCCAACACAACGCTTGGATATAGCGACGAGATACGGATACCGATACAACATCAAGATTTGTACACGTTGCCATGTGAAAGTTTTCTATACGTCGAGGGAAAGTTGAGGGTGCGTAAAGTAGATGAAGGGGCAAGAGTGGTATTGGGAAACAATTGTGTCGCGTTTATGTTTGATGAACTTCGATATGAACTCGACGGTGTGGAGATTGACCGCAACAGAAATAACTTCCACGATTAAAAACTATGTCTCTCTAACAACCGAGAAAGGTAAAATCTTGGAGAATGCTGCGTGAAATATGTCGCATAATGCTGCTGAAGCTTACTTCAATTTTTGCGTGCCGCTAAACATACTATTGGGTTTTTGCGAAGATTATAAGCGAGTTGTGATCAACGCTCGTCACGAATTAATTCTGATACGTTCGCGCAACGACAACAATTGCATATTTGGACATGCTTCGGCTGAAGCTGATATCGAATTATTCAAGATACAATGGCATATGCCTCATGTAATATTGAGCGAGGTCAATAAACTATCCTTGCT
The DNA here is from genome assembly GCA_009859135.1 of Formica selysi. Classification (NCBI taxonomy): domain Eukaryota; kingdom Metazoa; phylum Arthropoda; class Insecta; order Hymenoptera; family Formicidae; genus Formica; species Formica selysi. The sequence goes on along the minus strand of WHNR01000028.1, from coordinate 444,683 downwards.
ACGCGCGTTGGAAAGCGGGCGATACTTGAATATGAGTTTTCGCTCTTGGGATCTATACGAATTTCCTCTATTGCATAATACGACTAAGCATTCGTGGAATGTGGAAGCCGCCTCTCAGCTGGAGAAGCCGCGATACGTGATCTTTGCGCTGCAGACTGGCAGAAAAAATGCTGTGTCAAAAGATATTACTACATTCGACGACTGCAAATTGATCAACGTTAAACTCTACCTAAACTCGGAATTTTATCCCTACGATGATTTGAATTTAGATTTCGATAAAAATAGATTCGCCCTCTTGTTCGATATGTACTCTCGTTTTCGCAAATCTTATTACGGATGTGATAATGATGATGTGCTATTAAACATTTCAAAATTTTTACATTGCGGTCCTCTCACGGTTATCGATTGCTCGCGACAAAACGAGTCTGTCAAAAATTCCACCGTGGACGTGAGATTAGAGTTTGAGTGCAAGGAGGATATACCGGCAAATACCATCACCTATTGTCTCATCTTGCACGATCGCGTTGTCGAATATTGCCCATTGACCAACGTAGTTCGTAAAATTACCTAGATCAGCAAATATCTCCTCCAATGTCAAAAATATATAAAGATTGAGATTTTGACGATCGACAGCAGTCGTACATCGTTCTTGCAATCGTACAGTAATATTTTCAGCATGATCGCGCCAACGTTTGTGGATCTGCAAGGATTCATTATCGGGAGAAACTTTGTCGTGAAGGAAGTAGCCATACTGAGAAATGGATTTGTTCTTTCTCACTACTTTTTTGCAAGTCCCGTACCATGGCGTGCGCTTACAAAATCTGAGAGATGCCAAGCTTCATGGCTAATCGGACATCACCATGGACTTCAATGGGAGGATGGAAACGTTCCATACAGCTTCGCCAGGCGTTTGAGTACGAGAGCTGTGATGGGTGCAGCGGAAGAGGAAGATGGAGCATCTCCTATCGTGTACGTTAAAGGACACGAAAAACGAGAATGGCTGGCCGATATACTTGACGATGATGCGAGAAACGACGTTATTATTGAGACCTTGGATGCGGACTATGAAGATATCACTTCATTAAATAAGCTAGATGTTACTAATACTATGCGCTGTGAAAAACATTTGAAAAATTGCGCTTTACAAAATGTATTTAAAATATTCAGTTGGTGGACTCATCATAAAGATTCACCCAAACATTTTTTAGAATAAATTATTGTTAAAATATATTTTTATTCTCTTTTGTTCTTCCCTTTTCCTCTTTCTTATCCCAGTATGCGAGTATTAAATTTCAGTACGTGACGTTAGATAGCGGCGTCAGCCACCTTATCAGACTACAGATGTTACATTTCAGTACATGAACATAGACTTTAAATATTTGAATGGTGTATAAATAATTGTTTTGTCGTTCAAAGCCGTTCGATAGCCGTTCAATAGTCGTTCAATATTCGTTCGATAGTCGTTCATAGCCGTTCGATATCCGTTCAAAGCTGTTTAATAGCCGTTCGATAGCCGTTCAATAGCCGTTCGATAGCCGTTCAAAGCCGTTCGATAGCCGTTCGATAGTCGTTCAATAGCCGTTCGATAGTGGTTTACATATTATAATAATATATTATTCATATTTAAAAGACTTGTAGACAATTGTCCGCGGGAACGTGCTACCTTTTGTTTTCTTATCAAGAGTTGAGAGTAAGCGTTCTTCGTAAGTGATTCATCCCCTACTCTAAAATGTTCGAGACAATGTCTGCCCGGTCGTGGCTGTCACAACGTTTCGAGCAGCGAATAAAGAACAGCGTGTGACGAGAAGTTTTTAAGTTTTGTAAAGAGAAGTGTTAAACTATTTAAACATGTCTGAAAATTGTACCTGCACATACATATATGTTATGCTGCCGCATTATCGGGTAAGTAGAATGTTCAATGTTTCTGTTATATATTTTGTCTATTTGTGGTATTAATTAATAATATATTTCAGCTTATTGAGGAAATTCGGTTTCTGAATATCCTGGACCGGCGATACACACGGTGGTTGCGGCGCAATATGCGGTGGGAGCATGAAAACATTTGGGGTGACACGCAAGAGGCTCGCGAGTACGAGTCGCACGTGTGGGCTTTCGAGGATATTTTCGATCTTCGAAAATTATTCGACCTCGAGCCATATGATGAGATTGAAGTATGGTGAATATTGTAAGTATCATTTTTAAAATTTCATAATATTTAAATTAATATACTAACATAATTTGATTTCTTTGTTTGTTTGTTTCAGATGGAGCGTCACCATTAAATTATATTATATTTCTATTATCATTAATATTTTTATTATTATTTTATTATTATTTTTATTATTTTTTTAAACACACACACACACACAATTATATTATATACAATTTTTGAATAAATATTATTATTATATTTAAAAAAATGTTGATTATTTCTGCGCCTCCTTCTCCCACGTCCATGCATGCCTCGCGCTGTCTCTCTCTCTCCCACATGCATGCGAACGTCATCCTTTTCCCACGCCAATGCGGACGCTATCCTTTTACTACACGCGTGTATGCCTCGCGCTATCTCTCTCACACCGCCTTGCGAACGCCGTATCATCCGCGTGCATGCTTCGCGCTATCTCTCTCTCTCCCAAGTGCATCCTTCGCGCTATCCCTCTCCCAAGTGCATGCCTCGCGCTATCTCTCTCCTTCTCCCAAGTGCATGCTTTGCGCTATCCCTCTCCCAAGTGCATGCCTTGCGCCATCTCTCTCTAACGTGCATGCAAGCGCTATCCTTGTCTTACGCTCATATGGACGCCTCGCGCTAACCTTCTCCCACGCTCATAGAATATCATTAGCGCTATCTCTCTCACACCTACTCGCGGACATCTCGCGACGGTTAGGTTAGCGGGTCCCTCGCCTATCGGTTAGGACGCGGTCCCCCTCCCCCTCTCCGAGGGTCCCTCGCCCATCGGTTAGGACGCGGTCCCCCTCCCCCTCTCCGCGGACCCCTCGCCCATCGGTTAGGACGCGATTCCCCGCGTGACGTCATACCCCCGCGCCGGTTTCCCCTCGCCCCTCACCCCCCCTCAGAGGACAATGGCTTAGAACCGGCCTATATACCCTACTCACGGACATGAACCAAAATCGACAGTATCACCGACGAGATACTATTAAAGACCGTCAGCCCTGGGTAAACTTTTGTGACCATTAAGTGGGCCCGGTGGGCCTGGAGGTAATTGAAGAATGTTGACATTACCGGCGGTTTGATTGGATCGATGATAATTACACGAATGATTTAATTTATCAATACTGGCAGTAAATATCGGAACACGGCTATTATTACATCATGGTTTATAGCATACATAAAGCCGGTATTAGACATGAGATTATACACAATTTTCAATGCATCTGATGTCCGATTCAGACTTACAATATTACTAGATTTTTCAATATTGCCCGCACTTATTGCCACTCATCTTCACTCACAAACCACCCGGCTCACGGAGCCGGGTGGTTTTTACGCTCTCCCGGGTGAATAGAGTGACAATTTGACCGTCTCACTTGAGAGTCCGGCGAGAGCACTTGGGAGGAATCTGAACGCTCTCTGGATGTCTGGGTGCACCCGGGTGGGAAATCGGAACACAGCCAGTTATAAGATTTCTAGAGATTTCAACAAAATTCTTCAAGACTCTAAAAATCCTCTAGATAATAGTCAATGATTGCTTATCTAGTCAAGATACGATTCAAGATATTTATTATGGAAGAATTAATAAAATTTTTTAAATTTTATTAGGTTAGGAAATCTGTCATTTTTAATTAATTATATACATATTCAATTAATATCACCATAATTATAAATAAAATACATAATTATATATATATATATATATATAACTTTTGTCTTTATATTTATTATTATTTTTATTTTTTGCGTTTTTGTCGTAGTATCGTCTGCAGCTAGCAACAAAACCATAGTGAAATATAGCACCGAACCTATTACCAAAAACTAGCATGCTAGCACGCACAGCAACACGCAGCACATAATATTTCAAGTTGCATAGCCATTATAATTGCTAGCAAAATGTCTCGCATGCGATCTAGTACGCAAAATCGTATCGTGTGCCGCAGGCTTTATACACAATGCTTCCTCATCATTTTATTTCGTTCACAAAGCTGCTCCTATCAAAGCAAGCGGGTTTTCAAATTTTGGCTTCCTCATAGAGGAAGCTTTATCATGTTAAAAAATTTAGCCCGATATATCGAAATTTGCAGAAGTTAGAGCGTGCACAGACATTTTTCAAAAAATTCAAATTGTCATAAAAAATGAATCTTCATCAATTCTCATCAAATTCAATACCAACCATATTTTAATGATACTCTTCATATAAAAAAATTTAGCCCGATATCTCAAGATTTGCGGAAGTTAGAGTTTGTATAGACATTTTCGGTCAATCCGTACATACATACACACACGCATACGGACATTTTTAAAAAATGTGATTTCTTGACGTTTGGAATATTCTGAACATTGGCATAGAAAACCGAAAAAAAAAATTTTGTCACGAAAACAAATCTTCTTTTACGAGAAAGCAAAAGATTGTTTTAAATAAAATATAAAAAATTATTATATATAAAAATTACTAATTCGCATTCATATAAAAATTCGTTAGAAAAATTATTTAAAATAAAATTTACTTGGTTGTGAAGGGGTCATATAGTTAGAATAATTGTATTTTAGATGAATGCGCTTCCGAGATTTCAGTCATTTTTATTTTATTAAATTGGACCATGTTCTTTTTACACAAGTTGATTCTTTTCATTATTCTATACAGGGTGTCCTAAAACTACCGTATTTCCTCTTAATGGCAGATTCTTTAGAACATTTCAAGAGGAAAATCCTAATAGAAAAATATCGAGGCTATAATAGTTTTTAAACGGGAAGCGATTATATTTTACGAATGACAGGGCTGAGATTTCGAGCGCTCAGGCACGGCGAAAAAGTAGACACCTTCATGGTAACATTGATCGACCACTTTGACAGCTGAAGTTGAAACATGTCACAAATTTTTACTTGAACTATTTTTAAGATTAGTTCTTGCATCCATTATTCATAAAAAGAATATACTAATGCGATGCGTACAGAAGCGAGAAAACATATAATGACTATGCTATTGTAAATTTATACGATAATCATAATATCATAAAAAGGTGCTCCATTCATAAAAGCTCTTTTTTCACTTGTTATTTCGCCGTGCCTGAGCGCGCGAGATCTCAGCCCAGTCATTCGTAAAGTATAATCGCTTCCCATTTAAGGGGATCCCAAAGGGTCTGTTTTACCGATAAAAACTTTATTTTGCAAAACCTTTTTGTTGATTATAGATATCAAAAAATCCTTTTCCACAATTAAAGTATACATAATAACGGAGCGCGGAGTTTAACATTTCATATGAAAAGTGGAAAAAAATGATAAAATTACAATTTAGTTATCGGCCTGTGCCGTCAACATTTACTTAATATAAAAGATATGTAATCTGCACGTGCCTAATCAGTAAACCCCGCACTCGGCATTTCATCAAAGAGTATAAGTGAGCTTAGAGAAGTGAGTTTAGAAGCTTTATAAAAAAGATTTTGCAAAATAAAATTTTTGTGCATATGTGTGTGTGCGAGATGGAGGCTCAAGAGTAAAACAGAGCAGTAGATTAGTTGCGTGATGTCGCGATAGACAGAGCTGCAATCGTACATGACAATGACAGACATAATCGTACTATCTTCGTCTGTTTCATGCGTGTGAGAGTAATATACATGTACGCACTAACATTATTGCAGTATCTTTTTTCTCTCAATCATACGCTCTGTCACGCTCTATCTCTTTCTAATCGCTCGCTCGCTATGTACTACGTATCACTCAGCTTCATGCTCCTCGCATATTCACTTACGCGTTCACTCGCGCTTCTCTCTCTCTCTCTCTCTCTCTGCTCGTTCATTATTGTATTCTTTTATTCTCATTATTATATTCTTTTATTTGCTTATCTTTTATTCTTTCTATTGTCGTCTCCTTACATAAAAATAAATAAATTTATTTATTTATTTTTATTTTATACAGCATAAATGAGATATACTATACAAGTTATTTTCTTTTTTTATTTCACTATAGTTAATACAATACATAATTACGTTTCACTATAGTTAAATACAACACATGTACATACAAAAATATACACACACATGTATAATACTTTTTTTATTTATAAAATACACAATGTTTCATTTATGCTCTATAACAGTGCTCGGATTTAGTTGCACATTTCGGCCCGATTCCGTAGCTCACGCCTATTGCCCCCCACTCACCGCTCGTGCGTTAGCGACGAGTCGCCAGATACGCGTAACTAAGGAGCGCGACGTTTTGTCTCAGGAGCGTCCGTATATAAGAATGCCTAAATATAATAATAAGACAATACTTTTCTATAAATAAAAGTTTTTCTTCAATATTTTATATCAATGAAATATAAAATATTGAAGAAAAACTTTTAATTTTGAGAATTTTCGCGGTGCATTTAGAAAAGTATTGTCTTACTATTATATTTGGACATTCTTATATACGGACGCTCCTGAGACAAAGCGTCACGCTCCTTAGTTACGTGTATCTGGCGACTCGTCACTAACGTATGAGCGGTGAGTGGGGGGCAATAGGCGTGAGCCACGGAATCGGGCCGAAATGTGCAACTAAATCCGAGCACTGCTCTATAAAATAAAGATGAATAAATTAATTTATTATCGTGTAGGAAAACAAAAATAGAAAGAATAAAAAATCAAACAAATAAAATAATATATTAAAGGGATAAAATTTAATATATTCTTTTATTTGTTTGATTTTTATTCTTTCTATTTTTGTTTTCCTACACGATAATAAATTAATTTATTCATCTTTATTTTATAGAGCATAAATGAAACATTGTGTATTTTATAAATAAAAGAAGTATTATACATGTGTGTGTGTATTTTTGTATGTATATGTGTTGTATTAACTATAATAAAATAAAAAAAGAAAATAACTTATATTGTATATCTCATTTATGCTGTATAAAGTAAAAACAAATAAATTTATTTATTTATTTACGTATACAGAGATAAGAATAAAATAGAAGAATAAATGTTGAACAAATACAAAAATATAATAATGGGAATGACAGAATAATGAATGAACAAAAGGAGAGAGAGAGAGAGAGAGAGAGAGAGAGAGAGAGAGAGAGAGAGAGAGAGAGAAGCGCGAGTGAACGTGTAAGTGAATATGCGAGGAGCACGAAACGATTATAATGTTATAAAATAAGGATAAGAATATTAGGATGGGAATAAGGAATTTAAAGAAATGAAATATATTTTGAAAAGAACTTTTATTTTATTTTATTATTGAAGTGAATTGTGAATTTTATACAATGTGTGTGTGTGTGTGTGTGTGTGTGTGTGTGTGTGTGTGTGTGTGTGTGTGTGTGTGTGTGCGCGCGCGCGCGTGTGTGCATGCGTGCTATAATTATACTAAATATAAAACTTATAATTATACTTAAAATTATACTTAAAATATAAAATCAAAATAAAACTTATAATTATACTTAAAATTACCCTTAAAATATAAAATCAAAATAAAACTTATAATTATACTTAAAATTATACTTAAAATATAAAATCAAAATAAAACTAAAATAAAATTTAAAAAAAAAGATAAAATTAAAAAAAATTTATATGTCCGGATGGTGTGGACGATGCGGGCACATATCCGGGTGGTGCGGACGACGCGGGCACGTATCCGGGTGGTGCGGACGACGCGGGCACGTATCCGCCTGGTGCGGACGACGCGGGCACGTATCCGCATGGTGCGGACGATGCGGGCACATATCCGGGTGGTGCGGACGATGCGGGCACATATCCAGGTGGTGCGGACGATGCGGGCACATATCCAGATGGTGCGGACGATCCGGACACATATCCGTATGGTGCGGACGATGCGGGCACATATCCGGGTGGTACGGACGATGCGGGCACATATCCAGGTGGTGCGGACGATGCGGGCACATATCCAGATGGTGCGGACGATCCGGACACATATCCGTATGGTGCGGACGATGCGGGCACATATCCGGGTGGTGCGGATGATGTGGGCACATATCCAGGTGGTGCGGACGATGCGGGCACATATCCGTATGTTGCGGACGATGCGGACACATATGCGGGTGGTGCGTATGATGCGGACACATATGCGGGTGGTGCGAACGACGCGGGCACGCATCCAGGTGGTGCGGACGATCCGGACACATATCCGTATGGTGCGGACGATGCGGGCACATATCCGGGTGGTGCGGACGATGCGAGCACATATCCGGGTGGTGCGGATGAGGCGGCCACGTATCTGGATGGTGCGGACGATGCGGGCAGATAACGCCGCATCTGTTTATTTTTCTTTTTTTTTTCTTTATTGATTGCTCGCCTTACTGCCTCATTTATACGCTGAAAAAAATATTGGAATATTAATATTTCTACATGCATACATAACTACGTACTATATAAATTTATACACATATATTGATGTCTAATTCATTATATTATAATTACATACTTATATTTTTGAGAGTGTAATTTTTTTATATTATTATTTGCAATTCATATATTTACATAATGTGTAATTTACATATGATATAATATACTAAACCACGTACTAATTATTACACATACATATATGTACATATATGCTCATGTATATTTTATCGCAGATAAGCTAGTGCACATATCCCATATATACACATGTAACATACATATGCATATGTGTGTGTAATAATTATTGAGTGGTTCAGTATATTATATCATGTGTAAATTGCACATATATGAATTATATCTTCTTATTGTATTTGATTTAAATATAATATAATGAATTAGACATCAATATATATATATATATATATATATATATATATATATATATATAATATTGACATCGATTGATGCGATCAAATACATGTGTATATGAATGCGAGTATGTGTCTGATGTGATGCTAATAATGACGGCAATAATTAATCCGATAATACTGTTGTAAATCTTTTTCTTGGTTAGCCGCTACATAAAGACAAATTTTTGTCTTGTTTTTAATTAATTGCATACATGTATACATGTATGTAACTATGGAAAAACAACACAACAAATTTGTCTTTATGTAGCGGCTAACTAAAGAAAAAAATTTACAACAGTATTAATTATTGCAGTCATTATTACCATTACATCAGATACATACTCGTATTTATATACATATGTATTTGATCGTGTCGATGTCAATATTATATATACATATATTTTTTGCCTAATTTTAACTAACCTTCCATTCATTCCTCTCCCTTTCGGAGAGGAAGGGTCCTCTTTGGAACGGCGACGTCGCCGTCGTCGCCGTCGCCGTCGCCGTCCTGGCTCCGGCCGCCGTGGCCCCAGCCGTCGTGGACACGGCCATCGCCGCCCCGGCCGTCGTGGGCACGGCCGTCGCCGCCCCGGCCGTCGCGGCCCCGGCCGTCGCGGCCCCGGCCGTCGCGGCCCCGGCCGTCGCGGCCCCGGCCGTCGCGGCCCCGGCCGTCGCGGCCCCGGCCGTCGCGGCCCCGGCCGTCGCGGCCCCGGCCGTCGCGGCCCCGGCCGTCGCGGCCCCGGCCGTCGCGGCCCCGGCCGTCGCGGCCCCGGCCGTCGCGGCCCCGGCCGTCGTCGTCCTGGCCGTCGCCGTCCTGGTCGCCGTGGGCCTGGCCGGCATCGCCGTCGTCACCGTCGCCGTCGCCGATAACCCGGCAGGTCTATGGTCCGGCAGGCTAGTCGCACTTCGGGCTGAAAACAAAAAAATATATTAATATAATAAAGAAAATAAAAAGTTTATTCTCTCTTTACTTTCTGTCTATATATTTTATTTACAGAGAAAAAAAAGAGAATATATAAGAAAAAAAGGAGAGAAAAAAATATAGAAAAAGAATGTTTACATTATGAGTTTACATTATTGTAATTTATGTAGCGTTATATATGTATACGATACACAAATTTCAATAATATATAGCTCTAATAATGTTAATTAAATATACATTTATAATAAGATAAAGTATTGTACTTACTTTGTCTCGGCTTTGTCGGCTTCATCTCCGTACGGTGGATGGTGAGCGGTGGACGATCTCAAGACAAATGATGATGTTCGGGCCGATTCCGAGCACGTGCGCCGTTGCCACATGGCACAGTATCGAGAGAGAGAGAGAGAGAGAGAGAGAGAGAGAAAGAGAGAGAGCGAGAACGAATAAGGAGCAAGCGAGATAGTTAACATGAAAGAGTTCCGAAGTCTCGCTCGCAAGGCTCGCTTTATCTATAATCTCTCGCGTTATACAGGGTGTTAGAAAAGTCTGGAAACGGTCAAATATATCGTAAACAATGCATTTTAGAAAAAAATGTTTCAGACAAAAGTTGTATGGTTTCGAGGGGGACATAAGATGGTGTCATTAATTTGACCTTGAATAGTTGCTTGAAGGTCACGTGAAGGTCACCTTCAATTTTTTAAATGGAATTGCCTACTTTTTATTGCATATTCTTGTAGCTTATCTCGAGAGCTTTTCAAAACACTATAATAAAGTATTTTTACATTAAGTACTTTTTGAGTTATTTTATATTTTAATCTCATTATTCTGAACATAAAAGTATTACGGTAAGATCATCGAAAACTAAATATTTTACGAGATATTTTAATTTTTATATCAAAATATGTCAGATTAAAATATTAAATAATTCAAAAAGTACTTAATGAAAAAATACTTTATTATAGTGTTTTGAAAAGCTCTCGAGATAAGCTACAAGAATATGCAATAAAAAGTAGGCAGTTCCATTTAAAAAATTAAAGGTGACCTTCACGTGACCTTCAAGCAACTATTCAAGATCAAATTGATGACACCACCTTATGTCCCCCTCGAAACCATACAACTTTTGTCTGAAACATTTTTTTCTAAAATGCATTGTTTACGATATATTTGACCGTTTCCAGACTTTTCTAACACCCTGTATATCGTTACTGGACAATTTTTGTTTCTCGCACTTATTGATTCGAAAATAATTACAATGAATTAATGATATCTTACCGATTAAAATAATACTAAACACGATATAAATCGGATAATTTTTAATTAATTATGTAATTAAAATTATGATTACTATTTTATTTAAAATAATTCGATTTATATCATATTTAGTGTCATTTTAATCGCAAAAATGTAATTAATCCATTACAATTATTTTCAGATATATAAAATGCGAAATATAGAATTTTTATTTTCTATAGTAAGGTGACATATATCAGGTATATAAATATGAAACCGGAATTTGCCCATAGATGGCCCTAGCTGTCAATGTAGTTACCGTCAAACCGCGTCATTGGCGCCATTTTCTTGTTTTGACATCTGATAAAGATTTTCAACTCACAACAATACAAGTTTCATACAACAGCATAGTTTTTAATAGCGTTGAACATGTCGAATTTTGTGCTTGGAAACTACGATTTGCGGACAGCATTTATTTTCTGTTACCATTTGAAGAAAACTGCTGCAGAATCGCATCGAATGCTTGTCGAAGCTTACGGTGAGCATGCTCTTGGTAAATAACAGTGCTTTGAGTGGTTTAAAAAATTGAAAAGTGGCGATTTTGACGTGAGAAACGAATAACGTGGAAGACCACCGAAAAAGTTTGAAGACAGCGAATTGCAAAACATTGTTGGATGAGGATGACGCTCAAACAACAAATGATCGATTTGAATCAAGCTTTGCGTGAAAAACGACCAGAATATCAAAAAAGGCAACACAAAGTGAATTTGCTTCATGATAATGCACCATCACACACAGCAAAACCGGTCAAGGAAACGATTGAGGCGTTTAGTTGGCAAATACTTTCGCATGCGGCTTACTCACCAGACTTGGCTCCATCCGATTACTACTTATTTGCATCGATGGGACACGCACTTGCTGAGCAGCACTTCACTTCTTACGAAAATGTACGAAAATGGCTCGATGACTGGTTTGCCTCAAAGGAGCAACAGTTTTTTTGGCGTGGCATCCACAAATTGTCAGAGAGATGGGAAAAATGTATAGCTAGCAATGGGCAATACTTCGAATAAAATATTTTTTATCATTTTCATACAATAAACGTGTATTTTCTATACAAAAATTCCGGTTTCATATTTATATACCTGATATACATCAAAGATTACAGATAAAGGGAGCCTGGCGAGCGAAACTTCGGAACTCTTTGATTTGTCATCTCGCTTGCTCCTTCATTCTTTCTTGCTTTCTCTTTTGTCGACTTTTCAGCATCGGGATCTTTCCTTATCTACAAAATATAAATCTTTTATAAAATAAAAACTTAAACTTGCATTTTGCATTTTATCAATATGAATATAAATATAATGGATTAATGAGAGTCTTGCGATTAAAATTGTAACGACAGAGTCGTTCCTAACTTGTAAATATCTGTAAATATATGTATATAACCTGGCATGCCTCGCTGTCTCTTCCTACTATACCTATCCCGCTTGCGCATGCGCTACTCGTACTATCTCGCTCGCACGCATCTCGCTCGTTTGCACGTACGCCACGCGTACTATCTCGCTCGCACGCCCGCCATGCGTGCTATCTCGCTTGCACGTACGCCACACGTGCTATCTCGCTCGCACGCACGCCGCTCGTGCTATCTCGCTTGCACGTACGCCACACGTGCTATCTCGCTTGCACGTGCGCCACACGTGCTATCTCGTTCGCACGCACGCCGCTCGCGCTCTCGCGCTTGCCCCACGGCGAACCGACTCCCACCGACGGACCGACAGCGCGTAGTGGGGGCGCCGGCCGGGTATATAAGCTCGGCCGGCCGAGACATCGGGTCCAGATCCTATCCCGACATCCTGCTCCTGACACCGACCTGACCACTACCGCTTGGGGCTAAGGTTTTCTTAGCTCTGCCAGGCTTTCTGGCTCTCTCGACCTTCCGGGCTGAGGTTTTCTCAGCCCTGCCGGGTTTTCCGGTTCCCGTACCTTCCGGGCTGAGGTTTTCTCAGCCCTGCCGGGTTTTCCGGTTCCTCGCACCAGCCCGGGCTGAGGTTTTCTCAGCCCCGCCGGGTTTTCCGGTTTCCGTTGCAGGCGGAGCTCGACGTGACACTCGGGCCTGCCGGCAATACCCAGCCGCCTAGCCTAACCGTAGTGATAAGTACCTGTAGATACCGCACCGTAATTATAAGCCTGTTAGAGATAAGTCCGGTTAATTATAAGTCCGCGCCTGCGAAACCCGTCGTAATCATAAGCCTGCTAGCAATAAGTCCGGGTAAGAATAAGTCTGCGAATCGCGCCGTAATAATAAATCGCTAGAAATAAGCCGGACCGGGATAACCGCGTCGCAACCGACCCGCGTGTAAATAGCGTCACCGTAGATACTAAGCTAACGCGCTTGTAAATAAGGTAATAGTTAAGTCGAACCCGCTTCGCGCTGCACGCCGCTTCACGCCGACCGCTTCGCGCTTGCACTCCTCGCTGCACTCGCGTCCTAACGCCCGTTTGCCCCCAAGCGCACGCCGCCTAACACCGCCCGGCCCTGCACGCTACTCTGTATATATTTCACCTGCAATAAACTATCTTTTCTACCTATACTGTGTCTACGCAAGCTTGAATCTCCCCTCCTCTCGAACCCGGACACCGACGAGCCGATCCGAGCGTCGAGCGAGGTGACCGCGTTACAAAATGATACCAAACATGACATATATCGGATTATTTTTAATCAATTATGTAACTATGATTACTTATTTTATTAAAAATTATACGGTTTATGTCGCATTTAGTATCACTTTTATCGCAAGAACGTCATTAATCCATTATATTTATATTCATATTGATAAAATGCAAAATTGCTAGTTAAAGTTTTTTTTTATAAAATGTTTATATTTTGTACATAAGAAAAGATCCCCGATACTGAACAATCGATTAAAGCGAGAGCAAGAAAGAATGAAGGAGCAAGCGAGATGACAAACATCAAAAAGTTTCAAAGTCTCCCTCGCCAGGCTCTCTTTATTTGTAATGTTTGACGTATATATATATCATCTTATTATATAAAATAAAATCTCTGTATTTCACATTTTATAAGAGTGTTACAAAGCAATAAATATCGGTAAGATGAGTAGTCGCACAACTTAGTGCCGGCTTCTCTTACCGCATACACTCCCGAATTCGAATCCCGAGTAAGGCGTGAATCGCCGCTATCTGCAGATAATATCCCCCCGTACAATCCCCATAGTCCCTATATCATCCGCATCATCTGGATATGTGCCCGCATCATCTGGATATGTGCCCCCGCATCGTCCGCACCATCCGGATATGTACCTGCGCATATTAGCGCAGGTACTCTTTTGCAATTTTTTTTTTTTTTTAATAAAAAATAATTGCTAAATTAATTTTATACATAACAACTATTTTTATTTATTTATATTTATATTTAACGAAAACATTATATAAAATTAATTATATGGATTATTCTGTATAATAATTGTATTATCTTTGTATATTACATATTATATGCTATATACAAGGTATCCCTCAAAATTTCGAAATTTAAATTTTGCAATGGAATAATTCTGGAAATATTAAATAACATAAATTTTTATCAATTTATTTTTAAGCAGTATTTTCTAAAATGTAATAGCTTTCACTTTACAACTTATGATTTAGATGATTGCCTGTGATTCGTGCGTCTAATAATTGATAACCGAGCATTTAAAGTTTCACTTACTCTATATATAATAATTAATTGATAAATTACTAAATTTTAATATCAATCTTGTTACTAATAAAATACTAATAACATATAAATATATATAAAAATGAAAATATATATATATATATATATATTTTCATTTTTATATAAAGTTCCCAACTTTTTATTATCAATTTTTTAATATCAACATGTGTAAAACAAAAATATAATAATTAATTAACCAATTGAATGCCGAAATTATTTGGTTACCTATAATATGCTGATAACGTGTGTGTATCTATATATATATTTGTGAATTTATATATAAAGATGGAAATATACGTATATGTATATATTATCAGATAATAACTAACAAGAGCAATTCGGTATTGAATTGGTTAATTAATTATTATATTTTTGTTTTACACATGTTGATATTAAAAAATTGATAATAAAAAGTTGGGAACTTTATATAAAAATGAAAGTATATATATATATTTTCATTTTTATATATATTTATATGTTATTAGTATTTTATTAGTTACAAGATTGATATTAAAATTTGGTAATTTATCAATTAATTATTGTATATAGAGTAAGTGAAACTTTAAATGCTCGGTTATCAATTATTAGACGCACGAATCACAGGCAATCATCTAAATCATAAGTTGTAAAGTGAAAGCTATTACATTTTAGAAAATACTGCTTAAAAATCAATTGATAAAAATTTATGTTATTTAATATTTCCAGAATTATTCCATTGCAAAATTTAAATTTTGAAATTTTGAGGCACTTGTATATAACATATAATGTGTAATATACAAAGATAATACAATTATTATTAATTATACAGAATAATCCATATAATTAATTTTATATAACGTTTTCGTTAAATATAAATAATGTTTTTATGTATAAAAGTAAGTTAGCAATATAAAAACAATGTTTTTATTCGGTTATACAATATTCATTTATAAAGATAAACATTTATAAAGATGTGCATTAGTTTTCATTTTCATCATAACGCGATATCTATAGCAGTCAGTACGTAAGTACGTATGTATCGGGCAGTAAGTCGGCTGTACGCACACACACATGCAAACAGACGAACGCGATCATATCAGTGCGCGGCAGCTCAGTCTCAGTTTGTCGCGTGTGTTTCGTACATACGCGTAACAAGAGATTATCGCGCGCTCAACTGTTATAACGCGTTATAACACGTTGAACTGAAAAAACTGTGTTTTTGTGTTTTTAATTTTTAATATATAGTGTGTCCACATAATGGGACAAAAATATAACGACAAACGCTTGCCTCTCTCTGTCCGAAGACTTTCCTTAAAAAGAATAAGGTTCAAAAGGTTAGTATTATTTATATATAAGGTATATTTACACAGGGTGTCCGAAAATTCGCGAAACACCCTTTAAGGGAAGGTAGAGAGTGTTATTCTGAACAGAAAAGTCCTGTAACATTTTTTTCTATAACGCTTCATAAAGGAGTTATTATTGAGTAAAGTCTGGTCAATCAGCGCCGACTTTTAGCCGGGCGCACGTCGGTGAGTCGCGCGCCTAGTAGTGTGCGGCGGCGCACACTTCGCAGCGCGGGGCCCACCGACGTGCGCCCGGCTAAAAGTCGGCGCTGATTGACCAGACTTTACTCAATAATAACTCCTTTATGAAGCGTTATAGAAAAAAATGTTACAGGACTTTTCTGTTCAGAATAACACCCTCTACCTTCCCTTAAAGGGTGTTTCGCGAATTTTCGGACACCCTGTATATAAGGTAAATCCAATACAGATTGACTTGCGTGAAGTTGGCACCCGATTTTAACCAAATCAAATTTTGAAGTTTGTTTCTCATAGAATTTCGCCTGCAGGTGATTGTAGTAATAATTATTTTGTTTATAGTTGAAAAATAAACAAATAAATTAACAACAAATAAATTAGTGAAACTACGAAATGTTAACTAACAAGAAACGTAATTAAAGTAGGCAATCAGAAGCAAGCGCAATGTGTAGGGCGCAATTAGATTTATTGACAATACAAAATTATATGTAAATAAAATTCGAGAACGTTTCGGTCTTTTTTGAGACCCTCTTCAGCGCAAAACAAAATTAATAGATAACTTTTACATAATATTATAAATCAATGATCGCAAATAAATAAATACATAATAATAAATAATAATAAATAAATAAATAATTAATAGATAAATGGTACAACTATCAAATAAATAAGAGTCAACCGCCGCATAACAAGTCAGTAAATATAAAAATCAAATGTCAACGGAAAACCTTTATATCGATCATTCTATTCCGTACACTGCGCTTGCTCCTGATTGCCTACTTTAATTACGTTTCTTGTTAGTTAACATTTTGTAGTTTCACTAATTTATTTGTTGTTAATTTATTTGTTTATTTTTCAACTAT
>WHNR01000028.1:372500-422500 GCA_009859135.1 Formica selysi | reverse complement strand
GAGAGCGATGCCATCGCGGAAGGTTTTAAATGTAGCCTTGAAATGCATGGACTGATTTACAAAACAGTTGTTGCCGATGGTGACAGTGTATATCAGGCCATTGTTGATAACAGACCATACCGTGAACATATGGTGACAGTCAAAAAAATTGAATGCACCAATCATTTGCTTCGCAACTTATGCAAAAAGCTTAAAGCTGTGGCAGAGATGACTCAGCCAAAGATGCATAGACAGCGTGGCTTTGTAGAGGTGCGAAATGTTGTAAAAAGCAACATTTTAAAAATACGAAAGGAGGTAATAGAGGTAGCCGCTAGACGAAGAAATGAAAAGCAACCTCAACATTATCAGGCTATGGAATTGCAAAAAGATATATTGATCATTCTTAGTCATATTTTTGGCGAACATAAGCGATGTGAAGCTCGCGGTCATATAAGCAAAGAGAATTGTAATGAAACAAAGAAAAATTATGTACCGTTTCTAAAATTACATGGTCTCTATCCAAAAATACAAAGTGCTGTCATGTATCTTAGCGCTTACTCCGATAGCTTATTGCTAAATTTAACGAATAACCCTGCAGAATCGTTCAATTCGATAATCTGCAAACAAATAGGCGGAAAGCGTATTAATTTTGGAAAAAAAGGCTCTTACAATGCTAGAATTGCAGGAGCAGTTGTGCAATACAATACGCAACAAGTACTTACACAATTACATCAAAGCATGTGTAAGACTGTTCCGCCTATTGTCGAGAATCTGGAAAAGCGACGCCAAATAAAAGTTGCAAGAACCAGAGAATCTCGAGAAGCGCAGGGAAGGCAAAAAAAATTCAAACGAGAATCAGGAACAGATCGTTATTACGGTCTGCAATCGCAAAAACCGGATCTTCCATCCGATATATTTGAGCAACTGCGACAAAATCATTTAGAACAGTTGTTCGAAAATGAGGTAAATTGGCAAGAAATAGAACTTGAGACTAGAAACCAAAATGAGTCCGAATTATGGTTATCATTGAGACGTGAAATGTTGACGGCATCCAATTTTGGAACCGTATGTCGCATGAGACCGTCAACGTCCTGCGCATTGACTGTAAAAAACATTTTATATCCTCCGTCTATTGATACCGCAGCCATGAAATATGGTCGCGATAATGAAAATGTAGCGAGGAAAGAATTGGCCATGAAATTAAATAAAGCAATAAAACTTTGCGGATTGTTCATTGATAATGAAAATCCATTCTTGGGTGCGTCTCCTGACGGACTTATTGAGGAAAATGGTCTTGTGGAAATCAAATGTCCTCTGATGTTCCCCTGTCGGCTGAACATTTGACAGCAGAAGAAGCCATAGAGACATTGCCTTCTTTGAAAGGCATCTTTGATAAAAAAAATCCACATAAAATGAATCGGAATCACCGATATTTTTACAAAGTTCAAGGTCAATTGAATATAACAAAGCGAGAATATTGCATTTTTGCTGTTTGGACGCCAAAAAGCATAAAAATATTGCGTATTAGTACAGACAATGAATTCTGGAAAAATCAAATGCTGCCTTTTCTAACACGCTTCTACTACGAATGCATGCTTCCAGAAATATTGGATTGTCGCCATAATAGACATATGCCAATCAGAAATCCAAAATATATAACAGAAGCTAAAGAAAAAGCAGCGAAACAAATAATTAGCCGAAAAACTATTCGGCGGAATATTATAGAAAATGCAAATATTCTCGAAGAAAAAAAGCGATGCAAATCAAATGTTTTGCCTGTAGAAGCAGAAGCATTTACTGCTACTGCTGCTACTCTGGATACAGAGCAAGATGATGATTGTATCATAGTTAGTTATTCAAATAACAAACATGATATTACTAAAGACGATGTGGAGAGACATGAAAAAATGTTAAATGTGATTGCTCCACTCTTTGTCGTGAAGGATAATATCTTGTCCATAAACAGCAAAATAAACGATGAATCATTAGATCGATTTTTACGCATCGTAAGAGAAACTTCTGATTTCGAAACGCAAAGTGTGCAATATTTGGAGTTTCCTCATATGATTGCAGCCAGTGATAATAATAAAAGCTTACAAATCATTGGAGGGAATTGTAGTGATCACTGGCGATGTATTTTCTTTGATGGCACTAAACTTCGCATATATGATAGCCTACCTGGCTGTACATATGGTAAGATGGTAGCTACAGAGAAAAATTATATACATCTACGTTATCCTACAATAAATCAAGCTAACATTATTTTTGAAAAGGTTCAAATACAACCTGATGGCATATGTTGTGGGATTTACGCTGCGGCTTTCGCCACACTATAGCCTTAGGAGATAACCCTTGTGAACAGAAATATTCCAAGGATGTAAAATGCATGAGAGAACACTTTTTTAAAATTATAGAAGGCAATAAACTGCTGCATTTTCCACAATGATCAAGCGACGCGGTAGCGTCGCGACGCCAAGTATATTTTTTTACCTTTATGAGTTTTTTTTTTAATGGGATAACATTATCCAAAAAGTGTATCGTAATATTTGTACGAATATTGAAAAAAAAAGATGCCTCAATCTCGATTGCAAATTATAATCGGAGAGACGAAAAACATATTGGCTGCGTTCTCACGAAAATGGGCGATGGAGGGGCCCATTTTATATTTTCAATATTCAGAATATTGTAAAAATATATTATTCTGTTGCGATCGAGACAAACAATGTATTATAAATCTTTATTACAAATATATAAACATTTATGTATACGAACAAAAAGAAGACAATATAATATATATTTGTATAAATAATAAATTGTTGTTATATATCCATTAATTATATCGATTGAAAAAAATTAGCTGCATTGCATAGATCGCAACTTATAGAAAGTTACATGATAATATTCAGAATATATGTATATATATCATACACATACATCTGTATACATCTGTGTACATATTATACATATACATATATATATACACAATTATATATATAACACCTAACCAAATGTTATTCCTCTTGGAAGATATATGGGAAGACACATAGCCCGTATGAACAATGTGAAATTATGTTCAAATATGTGATAAAGGCAGACACGTCTATATTATACTGTTATCTATACGCTTAAATACGCTTACATATGCGTGCGAGACAATAGAGCAGTAAAAATACACGATGTTGTCCGATTTCAACATATTGAACACAATTCTCTTTCAAATATGCATAAAACATGCAGAAATATTAATATCGGTAACAGCGGAACTAAAATTATTGATATTATCGATAATTTCGGTCGGTATTATCGATAATTTTAGTTACGCTTGGATGAGGGCGCTAACCCGTCGGAGTTCGGCCGTCACTTTTGGATCCCCTTAAAAACTATTTTTATTATTATTTATTTTTATTATTTATTATTATTTATTTTTATTATTTATCATTTTATTATTTATTATTTATTATAGTCTCGACCTTTTTTATCAGGATTTTCGTCTTGAAATGTTCTAAGGAATCTGCCATTAAGAGGAAATACGATAGTTTTAGGATATCCTGTATATGAAAGTATTAAAACAGGATTATAAAAAAATTAATAGTTTATTTTATAATTTATTTCAATACATTATGACAAAATATGTAATATCATTTTTTATGATGATTTAGCTTCAATACTATTACACAAAGAATATTAATGAGATGAATTAGTTAATACAAAAAATAAGTAATTGCATTTAAAGCTAGATGCAAATTGCATCTTGTAGGTGCAATGTTACACTTATATAATAATAAAATTATCCTATGAGATATTTGGCGAATATTTGAACAAAAAAAAACACTTTCTAAAATAGTATATATTTCGTAAATATATAAATCATATATATACAGGGTGAGTTATTTTAATCAACGCACGCAAATATCTCGTAAAGTAAGCAAGATGGAAAAAAATGTTTTATACAAAAGTTGTAGGGTTCGGAAGGGGACACATGATGAAAATATGGACTTGACCTTGAGTGACCTTTTCAAGTCCAAGTTAATGTGATTCATATTTTCTTAAATGGAACCCCCCATTTTTTATTGCATATTCTTGCAGCTTATCTCGAAAGCTTTTCAAAACACTATAATAAAGTATTTTTTCATTAAGTACTTTTTGAGTTATTTTATATTTTATTCTGACATATTTTGATATAAAAAATAAAATATCTCGTAAAATATTCAGTTTTTGATAATCTTACCGTAATACTTTTATGTACAGAATAATGAGACAAATCAATTAGTAAAAAAAAATAATTGTTTTTAAGAAAAAGTATGTAATTATTTACTATGTATTTTTTTAAACAATTATTTGTTTTTTTCTTTACACTAATTGATTTGTCTCATTATTCTGTACATAAAAGTATTACGGTAAGATTATCAAAAACTGAATATTTTACGAGATATTTTATTTTCTATATCAAAATATGTCAGAATAAAATATAAAATAACTCAAAAAGTACTTAATGAAAAAATACTTTATTATAGTGTTTTGAAAACCTTTCGAGATAAGCTACAAGAATATGCAATAAAAAATGGGGGGTTCCATTTAAGAAAATATGAATCACATTGACTTGGCCTTGAAAAGGTCACTCAAGGTCAAGTCCATATTTTCATCATGTGTCCCCCTCTGAACCCTACAACTTTTGTATAAAACATTTTTTTCCATCTTGCTTACTTTACGAGATATTTGCGTGCGTTGATTAAAATGACTCACCCTGTATATATATATATATATATATATATATATATATATAATTATTAATTTGATAAGCTATAGAAGACGTGGAATATATATATATATATTCCACGTCTCCTATAGCTTATCAAATTAATAATTGATATTAATAAAGAGGCATTAAGAAACAAACATACAATATTGATAACATTGACTATACATTAATAAAAACGATTGACATTGACAATTTCTCTGGATTATTTTGAACATAAACGATTCATAATTTTAAAAATCAATTTTATATTTCGATTTTTGGTTAGATATATGACACAATATCTTGTTTATATATATTTCACCTCTTGGCACCATACAATTGTATGCTGTTTTTTCATATAAACCATTCTTTTTTTTTCATCTAACTTTTTAACTGTAAAATTTATATGTAGCTGAAAAAGTGAGTGCAGAAACGTGCCACAATTGTATTAGTTTTAGTTTATTATTAAACAGTAAAGAAAAACTCACAAATTCGTTTATTCTTTAATTAGCCTTCTTATTGATATTTCATAAATAAATAAATAAAATTTTAGAATCTCAAAACAACTGAAATAAAATTATGTTCATTAGCATGTTCTTCTTGAAATCAAACAACTTTATCTAAACCATATTTTTTTTTTTTTTTGAGTAAATAGAATTATTTCAAGAATATTCGACTATTTCAATTAAAAACACTATGGCTGGAACACTATGGCTGTGTTCCGATATTCATTGCCAATACTAAAAATCTATAGTTTACGTCATGTACACTATAGGTTTTCGGTAATGGCAATGAATATTGGAATGCAGTCTATACATCAACTGATTTAATATCTAATTAGAGAATAATTATATAAACATATACATACCCATGCATGCACATGTGCAAGCCCGATAATTCACATTACAATAAGATTCATTATATTCTTTAGTACTCTTTTTATAACTTAGAAATCAAGTATTGCACAAATCAAGTTATTTATTTATGGAATACATTTCAGAAGATTTTAAAGATGTAATACAAAAGTAAAAGACTTTTATATATTTTGGTAAATAAAAAACACAAAAATAGAAATATAAAAAAATCTAATCATGTCTTTTTTTATAGATATTATTCTCTAATTATTAGCATTGATGAAAATAAGAATTACTAGATTCTTTTACAGCAAATTTCTTTTTTCTTTATCTCTCTTTACAGATAATACATATGTCCTATGTCAATATATATATTAAATGTAATAAAGAGTATCATTAATATTTTGTTAATATTAATTGCAAACTCGACAGTGTACTATATATTCCCAAAGAGGAGAATATATAGCAAATTATTGTATCAAAGTAATAAAATAATGTAAATTATAGATTTATTATAACAAATAATAATATAGAATGATATTTAAAGTTATCTTATATATAAAAGCATACATATCTATCTTTATACATTGATTACTCGCTATGTCCTGCAGCTCTACGCAATAATACATATATCTTTTCCTTAATCCAATCCTTATTATATGGAGCATAAGTATTCGTAGATTTTTGATACACAAGACATGATAAATCTGTTAACTGGTCAACGAAATCAAATAATTGACTGATGTCATAGGTAATAGTTGGAGTATTTGGGTTTCGCCTTTTTAAATGTTCTTCATAAATTTTACATACACCTGCAATACAAAAGCAAATGATTAATCAATATAAGCTTATAATTGGGTATGTAGGAATATTCTAAAAATATAAAAATACACAAATATATATGATAATGATTCAATCACATGGGCCATATAATGTATCAAAAATTAATTTTATTCTCCTGCAATATTTCTTTCATCTTTAATATTTCTTAAAATACATAGATATCAATCTACTTAAGATGGATTGAGTTTATAATTTATAATGTATGCAACAATTTTATGCAAAAAAATTATATATAATACAGAAAAAAAGGATTAATCTTTTATCACTAAACTCTTTATAAATTTATATATATTACCATAAATTATGATACGATATTACCTTCCATACATTCATTAACGCTTTCATAATCAGAATATGTTCTCGTTTCAGGTCTGTGACCAGGCTGTACCAGTAGTATTGTATGAGACTAAAATCAAATTATATAAAATATAATTTTAAATATTAATTAAATTTAAATTAATAAATGTTGTTGATTATAAGTCAAATATAAACACTAAATAATCAAATATGTATGTATACATGTATGTGTATGTATGTGTACCGCCATGTTTTATATTTATACAAAAAAAAAATATTAATAAAAAACAAATATATTGTGATTTCATAATGTTATAATAGAAAAATATTTGTATTAAAATTGTGTGTGTGTGTGTAATAAATTGTAGTCAATTTTAAAATATGTATAATAATTTCCCTAAATATTTTGTAGATCGATATAAATAACTAGCCATAGAAGCATTCTCAAGTATAAACAAAATTTACTATATACAATTAATTTCTAAATATTTCTCATAATTTCGTCAGATATTTATCGTATTTATATCTCTTAATAGCAAATCGTGTTGCAGTAATTACCTTAAGCATAGAAATTTTGTGAACGATTTCAAATTATAATTCACATACTTTGAACACTGTTATTGTTTATTTACAAGATCAATGTGTAATACAGATAGACGAATAAATTCATCATACATAAAACGTCATTCAGTAAATTTATAGAAAAATACAATGAAGTTATCTATGAGGTAATAAACGAAAAAATTATGGAATTGGAAATTCATCCAAATAATTCAACACAATTCTGCTTACCATCTTTTTATTTATGCGCTAACAAATCGGAATGACGGAGTGAGGCCACAATTTGGATGTTTTCTTTGAAGCTATAAGAGAAGCTTACAAAAAGAAATCTATCGGAATTAAATACGAGAAAATTACTACAACTGTCTATCACAAGTATCAAGTATCACTTTTTAGATTCTTCGATAACATGTTCATCGGATTGGCGTTATTATGTGTTAAAATGGAAGAAATCTCTCTATCTGCCCTCTGAAGAATGTTCTCGAACTAAACAAAATGGCGAAAAGATAATGGCCACCATAGACATAGTATATCTAGACGGAGCGTTTGCCTTTATTTAAGGAGTGGGGGTAAAGATGCACGTAGAAAAGGACATACTCTGTTTCGTGCCCCTTGCGTTCTCTTTCGCTCGCACGTAGCATAGCGTACTCTTTCGCTATGCTACATGCGAGTGAGAGAGAACGGAAGGAGCACGAAACAGAGTATATCCTTTTCTACGTGCACCTTGGCCCTCACTCCTCAACACTCGGTCTAGGGCCGGTATTCATAAAGCCCGAATCACACTAGCGGCTCGCGGCTGCGATTGCGATTGCGTTTCTGATTGTGATTTGCTACGCTCCAATCATACTTGCAATTGGTGCTTTCTGATTGGCTGAGGCAATCGCAATCGCAGCCGCGAACCGCTAGTGTGATTCGGGCTTTAGGCCGGTATTCATAGTCAGTTCTTATTTCAAGACCGTCTTAAGCACAATCTTAAGATGTCCTAAACCAATCAGCCGTATTAGCATCTTAAGTGCCGGTCTACAATAGGTGATTTAAGCCCTAAGCCTTAAGAAATTGACCAACCACAATCAAGTATGAGGAGAATACTCGACTGTGATTAGTCAATTTCTTAAGGCTTAGGGCTTAAATCATCTATTGTAGACCGGCACTAAGACATTACTTAAGACGGTCTTGAAATAAGAACTGACTATGAATATCGGCCATAGTCAGTTCTTATTTCAAGACCGTCTTAAGTAATGTCTTAAAATGCTAAGGGCCAATTTCACCAAGCTCGGTTAGATTAACCGACGGTTAAAATTAGCAGGGTTCCAACTGAAATGATAAGAATGCTTGGTTTTCCTTCACCTCTATTTTCTGTTGGCCACCCTGCTAATTTTAACAGTCGGTTAATCTAACCGGACTTGGTGAAATTGGCCCTAAGGCCGGATTCACACCTTGGCAGAAAAGCAGAAAGCAGAAAAGCAGAGGCCAATCAGAACTCGCGCTAAAAAAGCAGAATGTACTGCTTATTTTCAGCGCGAGTTCTGATTGGCTTCTGCTTTTCTAGCACGAGTTCTGATTGGCTTCTGCTTTTCTGCTTTCTGCTTTTCTGCCAAGGTGTGAATCCGGCCTAAGGGTGCGAACTCATGCAGCGGAATAGCGTAACGCAGAACGAGAGCACGACCAATCCCGAACGCTCCGCAGTTTTTATTACGCTCGCGATTGGTTCCCTTCTCGTTCCGCGTTACGCTAATCCGCTGCATGGGTTCGCACCCTAAGGCCGGATTCACACCTTGGCAGAAAAGCAGAAAAGCAGAAGCCAATCAGAACTCGTGCTAGAAAAGCAAAAGCCAATCAGAACTCGCGCTGAAAATTAGCAGTACATTCTGCTTTTCTAACGCGAGTTCTGATTGGCCTCTGCTTTTCTGCTTTCTGCTTTTCTGCCAAGGTGTGAATCCGGCCTAAGGGCCCAGGCACATAAAAAAACTTAAGCAGTAAAACTTAAGCCCGTATCAGACTACGCATTGAAGATTGAGATTGAAGATTGAAGATTGAAATTTGACCAATCAGGACAAAGAAATTTTAGTTCCTCTTGTCCTGATTGGTCAAATTTCAATCTTCAATCTTCAATCTCAATTTTCAATGCGTAGTCTGATACGGGCTTTAGGCCGGTATTCATAGTCAGTTCTTATATTTAAGACCGTCTTAAGCACAATCTTAAGATGTCCTTAACCAATCACAGACATTACTTAGGGCCGTGGCACATAAAAAAACTTAAGCAGTAAGGGCCAATTTCACCAAGTCCGGTTAGATTAACCGACGGTTAAAATTAGCAGGGTTCCAACTGAAATGATAAGAATGCTTGGTTTTCCTTCACCTCTATTTTCTGTTGGCCACCCTGCTAATTTTAACCGTCGGTTAATCTAACCGAGGTTGGTGAAATTGGCCCTAAGACCGCCTGGACCAATGAGTATCGAAATAAAATCGCCATATTGATTTACATAGCATGCTCATTGGTCCAGACGGTCTTATGCTATGCATATGCAGCTATGCCAATTTGTGTGTGATAAGCCTATCACACACAAATTGGCATAGCTGCATATGCATAGCATAAGACCGTCTGGACCAATGAGCATGCTATGTAAATCAATATGGCGATTTTATTTCGATACTCATTGGTCCAGACGGTCTTATGCTATGCATATGCAGTTATGTCAATTTGTGTGTGATAGGCTATAGGCTATAGGCTATAGGCTTTACTCTGCTCAAAAGTGCGCATGCACGACCATGTGTGTGTACACAAAAGTATGTATACACAGACACGATGCTTGTTGTGTAGTTACTCCCAAGAGAGAGGCAACCATAGACATAGTATATCTAGACCGAGTATTGAGGAGTGGGGGCCGATGTGCACGTAGAAAAGGACATATTCTGTTTCGTGCCCCTTGCATTCTCTCTCGCTCGCACAGAGCATAGCGCTCTCTTTCGTCATGCTACGTGCGAGCGAGAGAGAACGCAAGGGGCACGAAACAGAGTATGTCCTTTTCTACGTGGACATCGGACCCCCACTCCTTAAGGGTCGGCAGGAGAGACAGTAGAGACCTCTCGCGGGAAGCCGTGAATTACGAATTCGCTTATCCCGTATTACGGCCAAAAAATAAAGAGAATCATGTTAAACCTGTGATATTTGTAATCAGTAGGATCATCCGCAGTCCTGTACAGAGCTATTTTTTTGAAAAAAGGAGTTAAAATAATATTTTATAAGTTGACAAGAAAGGTACATACTAGGTACAGCTCATGGCGGATTAGGTGCAGTTGGCCATGAGCTGTATTTCATTTATTATAAATTTTTAAGAGCCAAAATGCAAAATTCGGCTCTGTACAGGACTGCATAATTATATAAAGAATTTATTAAAAAAAGTTTCATGAAGTAATATGACTTCTTCGATGTGAAATACGGAATAAGCGGATCTCACTAGATGTGTATCTAAGGAGCAGCTCATGGGGAAATTTCCGTGGTAACATACTGACTGCTTGACAAAGAGAGATGATTGCGCCCGTCTTTGTCTCTCTTTCATCGTGTATGTGTGTAGTATCCGTGAAGGCACAAACACCGATACGTTGAGCACACGGATGCGATCGATGAGAGATAAATCTAGACAAGGAGCGACAATCGCGTGCTGTCCTTGTTCTTCTAACGTATCGCTTTACGGTCGAGATACAACCTGAAAATGCTTTCTGGCCTCTCGTGGCAGAAAGCAGTAATGCAACATGACTAACGGGCGCCCATTCTTTGAGAATTTTATATTTACGTATATACATATATGCATATATATGTTTAAATTATAGTTAAAATTATACGTGCAATTAAATATTGTATGATGATCAATAATAATATAGATAACAGAGTGAATAAATATACAATATGTAAGACACGGGTGCCTGTTAGACTTTGTGAGATTTGTTGCTTTGTTACTATCAATATTTCGTTTATCATATTAGCGGGATAGAAAAATAGCATGATTGTCAATTCTTGTTTGACATTACATTATCTTTTAACAGCCTTAATCGTAGACAATTATATTATATATTCATAGACAATTATATTATCTTTCTTCAATTGTACCGATATCGCGTAAGCACATACGAGTACTGGTATATGAAAGCATATATATAAATAATACATGTAATGACGAAGTGCAAAATATTCAGTCTATCATGCAATACACTCAAGTTCAATTCCACAGATATCTCGAAAAAATTTTTATATGTGTTTTGTTATTACATTTTATGTTTTGAGAATTATATTGAAAACAAAATTTGAAAATTTTGAAAATATCTTAATATTAATATATATTAATATATTAATAATATATTAATAATAATTAAATAAAATAATAATAGCTTTTCTCTCCTAGCTATTATTGGTTTATTACAAGATATATTAAATACATAAAATAAATTTTTTATACACATGTACAATTACAAAATGGTCAACATATTTTCAAAATTTTAATAATTATTCTAAATATAATTCTCACACAAAATGTAATAACGTTTATATAACAAAAAATATAAAAAAATTTTGTTAAGATGTCTGTGGAATTGAACTTGAGTTTACTGCGTGATAGATTGAACACTCTTGCACTGAGCCATCACATATTTCTTGTAAATGCTTTCATATTATCAGTATTTATGTAGCAGATATTTTTACACGATAATATCGATATAATCGAAAAGAAATCAAGATAGCATACTTGTCGGTCTATAAATTTGCAATTACTGAAAGATAATGTAAGCCAAGAATTAACAATCGTTCTCTCCTTGTCGCTCTATCATGCTGACAATACATAAAGTATCGATGAAAAAGCAACAAGTAAAAAAGCAATAAATTGCCAAGTCTAAGAAGTGCCCGTGTCTCTTACACGTTGTATATTAGTTCACTCTATTAGCTATTATTCTACTAATATTATTTATCATTGTGCAATTTTGAAACATATGTAACATTTCTATATACTATTGGTATATATCTGTACATATGCGCATAAGTAAATATAAAATTTATAAAAAGTGGGCGCCCATTAGTCTTGTTGCATTACTGCTTTCTGCTACGAGAGGCCAGAAAGCATTTTCAGGCCATATCTCGGCCGTAAAGCGATACGCTAGAGGAACAAGGATAGCGTGATCGTTGATCCTTTTCTATCTTTCCTCTCCACGGTGCGTCCACGCGAGCAATGCAATCGTGTGTATACGTATACAGACATACACCTATACATCGAGACTGAGAATTCATTCCTCAGCGTTGGTAACCCTGAAACCTGAGTTTCACATTTTCACCGCGCGAGGTCTCCAATATCAATTCGGAGTTTGGCCGTCACTCCTGCCGACCCTTAAATAAAGGCAAACGCTCGGTCTAGATATACTATGTCTATGGAGGCAACTACGATTTCTTTCTCACTTCCTTCCGACACTTTCAGCCTGCTATTCCCCTTCCATTTATATATGTTCTAAGGCCGGATTCACACCTTGGCAGAAAAGCAGAAAGCAGAAAAGCAGAAGCTAATCAGAACTCGTGCTAGAAAAGCAGAAGCCAATCAGAACTCGCGCTGAAAATAAGCAGTACATTTTGCTTTTTCAGCGCGAGTTCTGATTGGCCTCTGCTTTTCTGCTTTCTGCTTTTCTGCCAAGGTGTGAATCCGGCCTGAGAGTCTATGGTTTTCGCGGGCATGACAAGTGAATGAGAGGAATAAAAGTTTTTAATTTTGAGGATATATTTATATGCCGAAAGAGAAACAAATTCTTTTCAATATGGATAAAAGAAAATTAATATTTAATACAGGCTTGCATAAAAATTTGCAACCAATCAGTCAATCATTAGAGCGGACCGGTTCTATTACTACGAGCAATAAACAAACAAGTCCTCATGCAATCAACATTGCAATGCAAGAGAAATTCGATTTACTTCATGACGGAAATTTATCAGATATTAGATCATCAAAATCATTAAATAATCAGTCAATAGTAAAGAATAGGTCTTTTATCGAAAATAAAGAAATAAATTTTTGTGAAACTGAGAAAGATATATCGAAAAAAAATAATTTTTCTGTTGACAATAAATTGTTAAAATCTAAGGCATTAATATCAAAACAGCTTAATAGTCAAATATTAGAGAATATATCTGCAACAAGTCAACAAGACAACAATCATTTGTCAGGAGAAGGTATATCAATAACAAGCAGGTCTTTACATATTGCTAATCATACAGTTGGACGGAAACGTAAAATTACTTGTTCACCAGAGGAAGCTTCAGATAGCGATCTTGACTTTTTGTATAATGAGCGTACAGTTATAAAGAAGAAACGGAATGAAATTCTACCTGATAGAAATTCGCAACATGTTGCCCAAAATATTAATCACAAACATGATTTTACTGAAAAAAAACTTTCTGTGGTTTCTAAATCGTCTGTTAAACCAAATATTAAATCTAGTATTTCCCAAAAGAAGCAACAGGATAAATATAAAGAATCTGTTTCATCTACAGAGTTAAAGAAATATAGACTTAACAAAGATTTGGAGGAATGTAGAATTAACACCGAGGAATATTTTTCAAAAAAGCAGGATTTCTATGTACCTTCTGTTTTTTCTAACTTTTTGCAGAAATGTGGTATTACAATATCAAATAATGGTATATATATACTTAGTAAGTTCTTTTTTTAATTTTATGTATATGTATTTTTTATTCATAATCAAGGAAAGATAAATAGAATTATAAAGAAAGATAAATAGAATTATACATTTATAAAATTATATTTTATTAAAATGATGTGAAATTTCTTTGTTTATATAGATGTTCCTTCATCCATTGCCAAATGGAAGATGAGAAATATATTAAACTCAAAGCAATGTCAGAAAAAGGATATAATTGGTTCGATAGAGGAATATGTTAGAAATGAAGAAAGTTTTGAAAAAATGTTAAACGATATGGAATTATCTATTGATAATAGAAGTTTCAGTACTTTAAATAAAATATCTCTGGCAAGAATATTACTAGAAGTTACAGAAATTCAAGCAGACATATATAATATATTTATATCTAAACTTAATGAATCTATTCTTTTATTGTAAGTGTGTATATACATATGTCAGAAATTTGAAATCAATATAATTTTGCAGACTTTAAATTTAAATTCTCTTTTCTGTCATGTATGTGATAACAATCTAAATAATAAGGGCAAAACACAATTAGTATAAGATTCTTTTTTTCATATCTTGGAATGTAAAAACAATAATATCAAAAATTAAATTTTGGTAATTATACTGATTTTGATTTTTTACTTATATTAATGTATGTAAATTATATAAATTGAATTGTTTCATATACAGGATATTTTACATAAAGTATTACATGTTTTTTCCTAAATTTGACATTTTACAAAAAAATATTTCAAACAAGATTTATAGGTTTTTGAAAGAGAAAAAGTTGATAATTTTAACTTTTAATTAAGATCATTTGTCAAGGTCATGTAAAGCATAATCTAGTTTTTTTTAAAGTAGAACTACCTTAATATTTTTGTATAAATTGATTTCTTGCAATATTTGGCATAAAAAAGTTATAAGGATAGGATGGTCAAAAATTGAATAGTTCACGAAATATTTTATACTTTAATTTGACAATTTAATTTGACATAAATTATGAAATATCTTGTAAACAATTCAATTTCTGACCATTTTATCCCTATAACTTTTTACGCCAAATATTGCGAGGAATTGAATTATATAAGAAAATTAAGGTGGTTCCATTTAAAAAAACTAAGTTGACTCTCACATAATCTTGAAAAACAACCGTAATTAAAATTTAAGATTATCACTTTTCTCTCAAAATCCAATAAATTTTGTCTGAAAAATTTTTTTGTACAACATTGTTATACTTTATAACATTTTATGTGAAATAACATCCTATTTAATGTGATTGTAATATCGAAAAAATGATCATATCTTTTATTACATTTTGCATATTTTTATAGAGATACTCCAGAAAAAATATCTTGGGCTGTACCATTGTTACATCAGTTTCGTTTTCTGGATACTATAACCAATGTTGGTATAGTAACTACAAATATAGAACAGCTATTAGAAACATGTCCATCATGGTTTCAATATGAGCTCATTTTATTCTTGCCTGATATTTTGTCAGATATTCAGCATCAAAACATTGCTGAAATACTAACAAAAATGTTGGAAGAAAATTGTGAATTGACAAATGTAGTCTTAAACTGCATTGCCAGTTTTAATCTTGATAAAGAATATTTAGAAGACTATAAAATTAAAGTATTACATTTGTTAAAAACAAATATGAAAGTAGAATTTATACCAATTGTTATCAGGTATATTCGTATCTCGAATTTTACATTGTTACTATATATATGATATGATATTTAGTTATAATAATTTTTCTAATTTCTAGATTTCTTCTTAACAATTATATATGTTCCGATATTGTCAAACAAATGTTGCTTATACTACGCAATATAGAAATGCAGCCTCTTGCTGGAGATAAAGTTGAGGAATGTTATAAAAATCAAGTACAGATAATTCAAACATTAAAAATGTGTATGTCATTAG
Source organism: Formica selysi (assembly GCA_009859135.1). Classification (NCBI taxonomy): domain Eukaryota; kingdom Metazoa; phylum Arthropoda; class Insecta; order Hymenoptera; family Formicidae; genus Formica; species Formica selysi. The sequence goes on along the minus strand of WHNR01000028.1, from coordinate 406,624 downwards.
ATAAAGATGTGACATATGCTGCAATAATGGTAGTAAAAGATATTAATAAAAATCCAAAACCATTAGATTTAATCATTTTGCTCCTTGTATTCTCTGGAACAACAAGACAAAAAACTGCAGAAGTCTTATTGAAACAAAACATCCGTTGTGGTTTTTATAGGATAAGTCTGCTTCATACACTTTATAATGATTACAAAGAGGTTTGTATATATCTTGCAAATAAAAATTATATGAAATTCTTATTTGACAAATATATATGGAGATTATTATGTTCATATATTATATTTATTTTAGGTCATTCGAGAATTACAACCATCAATATTACAATTAGCGAGTAAATTGTTAAAATCTGAAGAGCATGTGTTTATTAATTTTGCGATTGAATGGTTTCGATTGCAGTTTTTCAATCAGAAAGGAGCATTGTTTAAACAGCGTGAGATTATAGAAAAGATTATTCTACTTATGGGTAATAATGATCAAACTGTAAAACATGCAATGACTATACTTTGTAAAATGGCAGAGAATATGGTTGAAAGAGATTGTTTAGTATCACAATGCAATCATCTAAGAATTTTATTAGAAAAAATAGATTGCTTTGGACTTGAAGAAATTGGCACTTTAAGTGATTTATTGCACCAATTATGTTTAGTTGACAATTCTACTTTAGAATCCTTACGAGATGACTTATTTATACTGCTGCAAAAACAATTGTCCACTGCTAAACCACTGTAAGTAAATTATATAATTAATATACAAATATATTTTATTTGAATATACATATATATGAAATATAAGTATTTAAATATTTTTCAGTACGAAATGCAAAGGTGTCATGGGAGCAGTAATGGCAATAAAACATCTAGCAGGAAAGACTGAAAGTTGCGATAAAGCTCTGAAATTATTTAGTATGTGTTTATTATTTTATACAATTTTTTAAATTCTTATATGATTTATAACAAAGTATATTATAAGCTATAAAATTCAAAAGATTTATATATGATAAAGTTTAATATTCTTTGATGCATTATAACTTCTTTACCAATTAGTATAATGGTAAAGTAAAAAAAAGATTAATACAAATATCTTCTTTTTTTGTGTATGTATATAGATAAGGTAATGAAGAGTGTGAAAAATTGTTCTAAATCGCAACCTTTATTTTATGACCAATTGGCGCAAGTAATTGCAGAAACTGAAACAATTAATATTAACTTTCTTCACAAAATTAGTAACTGTATCGAAGACGAGTTTGTTAATACATATATGACAGATAAACCCCAATCCAGGTAAATAACACCTTAAATAATTTTTTGTGCTCTATATTATAAAATATTTTGTTTAAATATTAGAAAAAAAAAATTATATATATAAAATTAATTTAATTTCATGAATATCTATGTAAATGCCATGAGAGTTATATGAATACATTTATATGTGCATATGTGTGTGAAATTCATGATGCTTACATAAATGATGAATGTAAATAAATATTATGTAATTTTTGTTTATGTTAGTGAAGATTTAATACCTAAATTTGGATTGAATAATGCAGAACATGAACCAGAAAATTATGTGTTAAATTTTGGAAACAAAAGAAATGGTCCGATTGCGCCGATATTGTTTCGACTTCTCAAGACATGTTGTATGAAGACCAGCATACATGGAGAATTGGAAGCTATAGATGCTCTTTTAGGGTGTAAAATGTTAATGCCACAAAATTTTGATATACCGGAACCTCCAATACTAGATCTTATTATATGCAGTATTAATTGGTAAGTATTAAAATTAAATTTCTTTCTTTTCATAAAGTAATTAGCATGCGCATAATTTCTTTTTAATATTTTGTCAAGTCTAACTAAAGTGACTAATTGCGAAAGGAATGTTATTACAGGCTTAGGGAAATAATTACAGGCTTTGTCACACAAACAGATCCTTTATTACGAGAACAAGTATTAAAACGCTTAGACACTTTGATATATTTGCAAGGTGAACTGAATATGTTACTAATATTATGTGACACTAATTATCAACCCCCACCATGTTACTTTCATTATTTTCCATTACCGCAATTTGTAAAAATTGAGAAGAAGTCTAGTAAAAAGGGAAAGAAGCCTACGAAAGGAAATAAATTGAACATATCTATAAATATAGAAGATGAATCCAGAGAGATAAGTTCTACATTATGTTCTAAAAATCCAGCATATTTCAGAAAGTTTGATGCAAAGGTACATTAATAAGGATTTTTAGCATAACTTATAATGTGAAATTTTTTAACAAACTTTGAGAATTATTCTAAAGACATATATATGTTTATCATTGTGTTGAGTTTTTTTTATAGTTTTCAACTTTATGTATAATATTTTATAATTTTGCACAAAATCTTGTTGATAAAATTTGCTTTACTAAAGAATTTGAAAATTAATAAAGGATATGATTAATTTGCAAAAACTTTTTTTAATATTATATTTAAAAATTATAGAAATATATCATAATTTTCTTCTTTAAGAAATAACGATTATAAATATTAATATAAATTAATTAATTTTAATATTAATAAATTAATTTTAATATATAATTAAAAAATCTATAGTTGAAATAATCCGAAGATCATTGAATATTAATCATGTTTATTAATACTATGCCATTATATCTAGATAGCCCATCTTTTGGATGTCAAAATAGATTCATCAGAATCTGAGACAAAAGGGATATCAATAAAACAAGTTTGTTTTCTTGTTAGAGAACTTCTAGCAATATTCGAAAATGAACCTTCCGAATCTTTTGTGAAAGATTTAATACAGCTATTACCAAAGATTTGCTCAAAATTAGACGATGTTGTCGGCAGATTGAGACAAGATAACACTCATGAATTTAAAAAAGCAGCAAAATTATTATTATGCCTTCTCACCAAAATTTTCAATTGGAAAGGATTTTTGAGTGTCACATATAACACATTGCTACGAGGTGCGATATTTTTATTATAAAAATTACATATTACATATATTTTATCAATATGTTTTATAGAGGGATTACGTAGTTTAGCTGGACAAATTAATGCAGAGAATGCACGATTACGATCTTGCAAGGAACTTGTTGCAGAATCTTATAAATATTTTGAATCGTTGTCAGACATTGTTACCGAAATATCATTAGCCACCGCTCTTGTCAATATGTGTCAATCTTTAATGAAACATTCTGAAACCTATACCCAACAGCATAAAACTAAACATGGTAAATAATATAACTTTGTTGTTGAATACCGAAAATTTCTTAAATTCTGTATTATATATGCTATTTTATTTTAGCAAAATTAGCTTACGGATTTCTTTGCTTGGAATGGCCCGAAGATAAATATACTGGTCCTCAATATAGGTTATCTATTATCCAATTATTAAATAACTGGATAGATAATGAACCATCGCCATTAGATACAGTGACATTAATTTTGGAATGGTTACCAGATGAAGTCTCCAATTTTGAAAATATCCAGAATGTTTTAACAAGAATGCCTTCTCTAAACAAAAATATTTTTCATTTATTATATAAAAAACTCTTTGATGGTTTAATTAAAGGTATCAATATATCATTGTCAGCAGTCAATTCGTAAGTATAGTTTTATTGTTTCTAGAAAATTTTTTTTCTTAGTATAACAAAACTCATTATATTTTGTGTAACAAGTATTTAACGAATTTAAATTAGTATATAATATAATTTCCATTAGAAGAATTTGTCAATATAAATACCAATTCGTTAAATCTATTAAACATTTTTTTAGAGATCCAAAGAGAATAAAAGTATGGCATAACATTGCATCAAATGTTCAAAAACTTGTGCAGATTTGTAAAATATTGAAAACAAATGCTAATATACAACTGTTTCTAAGATACATGCCTCTTCTAACAAGACAGTTTCTAAATATTGGTATGCCAATACTAGAACATAATCTGAAATATCAAACAGATGATGTAACTAGTATTCTAAAAATGATGCAAGGTAAAGAATAATTTTCATGTCGATAAGACACATGTATGGCAGACATTTAGTGTTACATAAGATATGATCTTAATTTTAATGACAGCTTCTCTAATGAATTCGGAATGTTTTCAATTTCTTCCTAACAAAATATAAAGAAGATCATTATTTATTGCACTTTTATTTATTACTAAGTTTTATACAAAAAATTATTTTATTCAAACAATATACACTTGAAATTAACTGAAAATATATCTTTCTGAAATTTTATTAATAAAAAAGCACTCTTTTTCTACTTATAATTTAAACTATTTATTAAAGATAGATAAATTTTAAAATCTGTAAAATTAAAATCGTAATAAAATAAAAAGAAATTAATAAAGGCTCTTATGAATATATCGTACGAAGGAGACAAAAGGCAATCAAAAGCAATTTGCCATTTCATGCGCAATTTATGCGCATATGTTTTATTATAATCAAATTACATTGATATTTTAACTAAATGATAGACACAATCACAAAAAGCGTACGTTTCGGTCCTTTTTTTGGACCATCTTCAGGGCAATTACAAAGTATATGGAATATATATAGTAATAATACGCAGAACAAGAGTGAATCGCCCATGTTGTCAGAAGGTAAATGTTATGTAACAGAATTTCGAGACAGAAAGAGAGACTGTCCGATAAAATATACTACATTTAAAAAAACAACTAGCAATGCAAATATACCGAACTTGAGTGAGTCACCTATGTTGTACAGAACGTAAATATTACACACGGATGAAACAGAACACAAATTACCGCGCTGATTCTTGATTGCCTTTTGTCTCCTTTGTAATAAAATAAGTTGTTGAATATCTTGTATATATGATTAACAAAAAAATATGTAATATTCTTTTGTTAATTTATATAATGTTGTTATATTTAGGTGGTACACGGTACTTACACGCTATATGTTGTGACTGCACAGAAAAAAAGAACTTACCACTGACTAAATATGTGCCTGCAGCAAAGTCTACATTGGAGAAATTAATTTATAGTGTCAAAGGAATGTTGGTTCTTAACGATAGTGCGGCAGCTTTTTGGATGGGAAATCTTGTCAATAAGAATTTAGAGGGTCGCGAAATTCTTTCACAGGTTTTTGTCAATTTAAATTACTTTATACTTTGGTTTTATTATGATTATATACTGTAAAAGAAAAATGAGTAAAAATTAATGAAGCATTAAATTATTACATTTTTAGACATCGTCAGAAGAAACCACTTTATCAGAAATTAATGCAGCTTCTGAAGAATTAATAAATGCATCATCTGAAATTTTAGATTCTGATTTAGGCGAAGATCCAATAGAAGAAACAGACATTGAAGACAATGATATCGATGATTTGTAGTTTTTTTTTTTATACAATGGGTAAGTTAGAAAATAAAATAAATTTCTATAATATAATATTGTGGTATATAATATAATATAATATTGTGGTATATAATATAATATAATATTGTGAAAAATTGTAAAAATTTGTGTATATGACATTAATCATATATTTCAGTTTTAAATTTATTAATTTTTTACTATTTTATTATTCTATCTAAAAATTTAGAAAAATTATTAAATACTTGTAACATTTTTAGCTAAATAATGGAAATAAAAGTTCACAAGATCTTAATCTTTTCCATTTAAAAGACATTGTAGATCCACTGAAAAGATGCTACAATATCTTTTGAGTGCAAAAAATTAATAGGGATTAATAGATGGACTAACAGTAAATATTCATTTAAAATTAAGATTATTAGGCTTATTAAGATTATTAAAACTATAATAAGATTATTATATATTCATATATTATTATAAGATAACGACTAAGAAACTATTAAAGAATAGAAAATAAAAGGAGAGAATACATTTCACATTTTATTTATATATAAAATAATGGAATTATTTTTTATATTACAAAATCTAGAATAACAGAAATGAGTTATATATTCATATATTATTATAAGATAGCAATTAAGAAACTATTAAAGAATAGAAAATAAAAGAAGAGAGCATATTTCACATTTTATTTAGATATAAAACAATGGAATTATTCTTTATATTACAAAATCTAGAATAACAGAGGTTTTAATTAGTTATAAAATATTATATAAAAATGATATATATATGTTTTCCACAATTATTTCAATAAATGAGATAATATTTTCTTATAAATAATATTAACTATTACTTTCTCCTACTACCTTAACAATTAAAAACGTAAATTAAGTATGTTACAGAAAGTAGTGAAACAAATAATAAATACTAATAAATAATAAATAATAATTTTTATTAAGAATATAATATGTAGCACACATTTTGCAATTTTTCTCTTGATAGAATTGGTTATTTAGATATAATTTTAAGCAGAGTTGGGTAGTAACTAGCTAAAAAATTAAGTTAAAATGTTGGAAAGTTAATAACTTAATTTAATTTAGTTAATTTTAAACGTGTTAACTTTTAACTTAAACTAGTTACTTTTAAATGAATTAAAATTAACTTATTAACTTTTTTTATACAAGTTAAAATTTTGTATTTTTGATAGTTGAAAATTATCTGTTTACTAATAAAACTATATATCTCTGGACTGCTAATGGGCAGCCATTGTGCGATCTGCGATCCTAGAGTTCCTTTAATCAGAGTTAAGCTAGTTTCCCACGATGCGATTTTTTGTGCAAGTTTACTTGCGAGGAGCCCTGCCAGCCACCGTGCAGGCTACGCAGCGAGAAAAGTTGCTTGCTGCGAGTAGCGCTGCGTGTAGCGTGTAGCGCTGACGGTTTTCATTGATAGAACGAGTGCTATTTTCTCTGCGTGTTTTGTTGCTAGGCAGTGTAAACAATCAATGAGAACTAGCGACTAGATCATGTGACAAAATTGACATGATCTTGTTAATAATTATTTATTTAACTTCAGCCATATAGCCAAGAAGTGGACTTGGTTTACAAATTCTCCTTATCCACACATACCTCACGCATACACATTCATACCTTTTACAATTCTAAGACTAGCTAGGACTAGCTTATTTATTCCATTTCATATTATTTTATCTTATCTCCTTTTCTTTTCACATCTCTACTTTCTTTTCCTATTTTTTATTATTAATTCCTTTTCCAACCAAGAATTTCCGCAGTATCCTACCTTTCTTATTATTTAACTCATCACTCCAAATACTATCTTCTATTTCCTTACAATTTTTCTCTAAGTCTTTAAACCAATCTTTTATCCGTTCGCATTCTTTTACATAGTGACTCATACAATCTTTCCCATTGCCGCAAAATAAACACAATGTCTCCTCTTCCTCCAACCAATATTTATTCCCCTCTTCCATATTTCCGCACCTTACCCTTAACAATGCCCTTATCATATCTCCTATGTTGCCTTCGTCTACACTACTTTTCCTCAGATAACTTGATCCTTCATCTCCTGTTTCCAATTCCTTATATTTCTTGTTGTATCTGGCCTCTCTAATTTTACCTTCCTCTGCTTGCCTTTGCACCACCCAATTTCTCTCTCCTAGTTCCTTCCTTAAATCGATCCCCCTCTGTCTTAGGTCTTCTAGTGCTTCTATACCCCATCCATTCCTATTATAATATTTCTCCCTCTCCCTACTATACATATCTTTCCATCCATTCTTTTCTTTTTCAATCCAGCACCTTTTCATCTATCTATTTTCATCCATCTCTCCTATCTTTTCCTCATATTTAACTGCCCTCAATCCCCATTCAATTCTTAGTTTATTCAGTCTTAATTCTCTTGTCATTAGGTACCTTGGTGTACAAAAATCTAACCTGAAAATCCATCTTACATAGTCCAGCATTATTCTCTCTAATTCTTTCTTCTCTTCCCATCCCCATATTTCCACCCCGTAGGACATTACGTTATGTACCAAATACCTAAACAACCCCCACCTTCTGGTAAAATCGTCCCTGCATATCCGCTCTCCCAACCCCCATGTTTTATTAGCTGCCAACCTTCCCTTATTACTTATATCCCTTATATGATCCTTATAATTACCTTTATTGTTAAACACGAAGCCTAAATATTTGAAAACATTTACCTCTTCTATTTCTTTTCCTCTCCATTTCCAACTTTCCTTCCTTTCTCTGTTTCCTCTATTGAAAACTAACACTTTCGTCTTCTCTGTACATAAAATCAAATTCCTTTTATTTAAAAACCTCTTCACTGTCTGCATCATATCCCATACAGCACAGAACATTGCAATTACATTGCAGTAATGTTACAATCTTGCAAGTTGTAATGTAATGTTGTTGAGACATTATTGGAACATGTAATTGTAATATTTCATGAGAATGTTACAGCAACATTCCAAAAGCATTACAAAAACAGTTTTCAGTAACCACTAGTTCGTTCGTTTACCGCCATACGGCGCCCGTTGCATTATATATCTCGCATTTAAGTTTCAGTCACGATGATTATATAAAGCTTGCAAAAAGCGGCTAGTAAGATCAAAGATATATAACTATTTTTATCAGTTTAATATACGATCCCAATACAGGGAATTTCAGATATATTGAACTGATTGTTCAATCGGACAAATAAATGTCCGAAAAAGTTAAAATTATCCGTTTATTGTTTACTTAAAATGTTAAAATAGAGTCTAATATCCACATAAATAAAATTTTCACATTTATGAATTAAATTATTTAATTATTATCAATTTCTTAAACGTAAATTATTTATAAAATAATGATGTTAATAAAATAACAGAAAATTGTTTAATAGTTTCCATTCCTATATATATAAAATCAAAAAGTTGATAATAATTTTTTAATATGCAGAATACTTCGGATTTAAATAGATAAACCTTGAGAATATATAAAGACATCCAAGAGAGACGAGAAAAAACTCGTTGTAATTGCGTAAATTCACGATCTTTTTTCTTATCTTTCTCTTGGATGTCTTTATATATTCTCAAAGTTTATCTATTAAATTTGAAGCGTTCTGTATATTTGTAGCAAGGCATTCCAATATTACAAATACATTGCACCGTAACATTATTGTAATCTTACATTGTAATATTTCTAAGGGCGGACATTTCAACGTTGCCGCAGGCTTGCAGTAACATTGCAGAAACATTTCGCAACTTCTATGCAATATTACAATGTTTCAATGCAAGGTCTATGCAACATTTCTGCAATCTTTCGGTGCTGTATGGGATCTAATAATGCCTCCCTGTTCTTTGCCAAAAACACCATATCATCCGCATACTCTAACGACCATAATCTCTTATTACCTATACGTACACCCCCTACGTTCCGCATTTCCAGCTCCTTACCTATATCCGATATATACAGATTAAACAGAAGTGGACTCATCACACATCCCTGACGTACTCCCTTCGTTGTTCTAAACTTCGCTGTGACCTCTTCCTTTACTCTTACCGCCACCTTTGTTTCCTCATATATCCTTTCCATCCTCCAGACAAGGTCCGCCGCTACCCCTTTTCCTTTTAGTACATTCCATAACTGTTCTCTCTCCACATTATCGAAGGCTGCTTTTAAGTCCACGAACAAGGCATAGATTCTTCTTTCCTTACTTTCTTTCATCTTTTGCCTCTGAACTATGTGGTTCAACACAAACACATTATCTATCGTTGCCCTTCCTTTTCTGAAACCTGCTTGACTCTCCGGTAGCAAACCCAACCTTTCTGTTTCCTCCTCCAGTCTGTTTCTCAAAATCTCAGCGTAGATCTTATATGCCGCGCACAGCAAGGATATACCTCTATAATTGCCTACTATGTTTGCATCTCCCCTCTTGTATAATGGAACTATTATCGACATTCTCCAGTCCTTAGGTATGTACCCCTCCTTCCAAATCTGTCTCATAAGTTCCACCAAGCCTTTCCTCACTACGTCACCACCAAATTTCCAAGCCTCCATAGATATCCCGTCTACGCCTACTGCCTTCCTCTTTTTTAATTTCCTTATCGCATCCCTTATTTCCTCTTCCTCCACCTGTCCTTCTGTCTGCTCTCCTCTTCTCCTTATTGTCTCCTCTTCAGTTTCCCTAGACATTCTGGGCTCATCCTCTTGTCCTATTGTCTCTCCCTCCAACAAGTTCATGAAATGCTTTCTCCACGCTTCTTTACTTATGTCTGCTGCTTTCCATTCCTTCTTCTTCCTCCTTTTATTTATAAAACTCCAAACTTGCGTTGTATTCTTTAAATTCCTCAACTCCTTCTCTTCCCTTTCTCTGTTCTCTCTTTGCTTCTTTTCTGCCAGCTCTCTCAGCCTCTTCTTTTCTTCCAGATATTTCTCTCTTGTTACTCTTCCTTTCCTCCATCTCTTGTAACATCTTTGCACCTCCCTCTTTTTCCTTGAGCATTGCTTATCCCACCAGTCTTTGTGGCCCAACTCTTTTCTTTTCGTTATTACCTTTTTCTTTATCATAGCCTCATGTATCATACACTTCAGTCTATCTCATTTTTCCTCAATTGTATCCTGCCTGTCTGCTTCCCATGGTGTCATCTCCAAGTTTTCTTTATACCATTGTATGGATTCTTCATCCCAACAAATCCTCCATTTCTCCTCTCCTTCCTTCTTGTCCTCCTCTTCTTCTTCCCTTCTTCTTCTTCTTCTGTCTTTATCTTCCAGCGTTACTATAACCGGCATGTGATCAGAGTCCACTCTGTCGCCTACCCTGAAATCTACTACTCTCTCGTACACTCTTTCGCTACTCAACACGTAATCAATCACTGTATTGCCCCTCGCACCTACATACGTACCAGATATATAAATATGAAACCGGAATTTGCCAATAGATGGCCTTAGCTGTCAATGTAGTTATCGTCAAACCGCGTCATTGGCGCCATTTTCTTGTTTCGACATCTGATAAAGATTTTCAACTCACAACAATACAAGTTTCATACAACAGCATAGTTTTTAATAGCGTTGAACATGTCGAATTTTGTGCCTGGAAACTACGATTTGCGGACAGCATTGATTTTCTGTTACCATTTGAAGAAAACTGCTGCAGAATCGCATCGAATGCTTGTCGAAGCTTACGGTGAGCATGCTCTTGGTAAATCACAGTGCTTTGAGTGGTTTAAAAAATTCAAAAGTGGCGATTTTGATATGAGAAACGAAGAACGTAGAAGAAGGGTGTGATCTATTATGAGCTGCTAAAACCTGGCGAAACCGTTAATACTGAACGCTACCGACAACAAATGATCGATTTGAATCAAGCTTTGCGTGAAAAACGACCAGAATATCAAAAAAGGCAACACAAAGTGATTTTGCTTCATGATAATGCACCATCACACACAGCAAAACCGGTCAAGGAAACGATTGAGGCGTTTAGTTGGGAAATACTTTCGCATGCGGCTTACTCACCAGACTTGGGTCCATCCGATTACTAGTTATTTGCATCGATGGGACACGCACTTGCTGAGCAGCACTTCACTTCTTACGAAAATGTACGAAAATGGCTCGATGACTGGTTTGCCTCAAAGGAGCAACAGTTTTTTTGGCGTGGCATCCACAAATTGTCAGAGAGATGGGAAAAATGTATAGCTAGCAATGGGCAATACTTCGAATAAAATATTTATTATCATTTTCATACAATAAACGTGTATTTTCTATACAAAAATTCCGGTTTCATATTTATATACCTGGTATATTCCCCTTCCCAATCTCCTTTCGTTGACCCATTCAACACATACCATCCCTTTTCTTTAATATATTCTATCAAATTCCTTCCTCCATTCCCTATCGTCTTATCCTTACTTTTCCTCTCTATTCCTCCTTCCTCTTCTTCTCCTCCTCCTAATTCTCCTATTCTAATATTAAAATCGCCTCTTACTATTATTTGCCCATTTTCCTTTCCCCCCATCCATTTTTCTCCTCTAAAATCTTCCAATTCTCCTTATTATACACAGAGATAATATATAGTGTATCCTTACCTTCTTCAATTTCTGAAACCACAAAATCCTCTTCATCTTTACCTATTATCCTATCGGTTCTATTTCCCCACTTACTTCTCTTACCTATTATAAAACCTCCTTTCGCTCTTCCCTTTCTTTTTTCTTTAACTGCGTATTTACAACCCCATTCATGTGTCTTGGGCAGCCTATCTTTCCACTTACTCCAACCCACCTCATCTATCCAAGTCTCACTTAAACTAATAAAATCATACTCCCCAATGTATCTCCAGAAATCTACCCCCTTATTTCCTATTCCTGCGACGTTCCAAAATATGACTCTTTTGTCCCTATTACCTATCCTACTACTCTTTTTATTCCTTTCCACTCCTTGGCTTATGAAAAATCCTCATTATCCTTTACATCTCCTTTCTCTCTCTCATCCACCCCACCTTCTCCTTCCCTCATATCCTCCTTATTCAAATCTTTTTCTATATCCTCCCACGTTTTCCACACCCCCTTTATCCTAACTCTAGCATATCCCGCTTTCACGTTCTCCCCTTTGTTTCTCTGTTATTTAACCCATCTACCTATCCTTTCTTGTCTTTTCCTTTCCTCCCACGTTAAATCATTTTCTATAAAAATCTTTCCCCCTTTTAACCTATTTTTATTTCTCATCACCCATTTCTTGTCCTCCTCTTTATCTATTTTGACTATTATCACAGGCCCACTTATTCTCACGCTTATTATTCCACACGCTACTCCCAGTCTGCTCTTCAGGAAATCTTTCGCCCATTCCCTCCTATCTTTATCTAATTTCTTTACATCTATCCCTTTTATTACTATATTATTCCTCCTCTCTTCCCTTTCTTTCTCTGTCACCATTCTTCTCAACCTCTCTACTTCCTTACTACTCAATCTATCTTCACTTATTGCCGAGCTCCCCGAACCTCTGAAACTGCTTCTCCTACTTCTACTTTCCCTACTTTCTCCTACATAACTATCTGATACCTCCCTCCCCCTCTTCACCTGCAATATTGTATTCCCGCTTTAGATCTTCCACATCTCTTTCCATTCTTCCTATTCCTTCTTCGATATCGCTCAATCTAACCTCCCAGACTTTCTCTTTCCTCTCCATACTTCTTATACCTTCCTTTAAACTCTCCTTTATACTCTCCTTTATTCCATTAATTTCCTCTTTTACCCATTCTTTTAATTTTCTTAATTCTAACTCTATATTACCTTCCTCTTTTTCTTCCCTAAACGTAACTCTCCTTTTTGTCTTACCTACCTCTGGTAATAATTTCCCGTTCCTATTCATTCCTTCCTTACCGGCACTCTCCATGTTGCTCGTTCTCTTTGCCATCCTAACCCCAAAACTTCGTCGCTACTCTTTACCTCCAAAGATCTTCCTTTCTCTTGTACTGCTACACTTCCCTTCCTTCGCCACCCTTCCTTTCCTTCCGCTCTCTTATCCTACTTAACTTACACGCTCCTACTTACTCGCTTTACACTTAAATACAACTAAAACTATCTCACATACCCAACACGCATTCACTCGCTCACACGCCCTCTAACCAAGTCCCATTGACATGATCTTGTTGTTTTTTTTTGGTTATCATTGTGTGCCATTTTTTCATCCAAAGTCTTCTTTGTCGTCTTTTCATGACGGTTTCTTTCCACTTCTAAAATTAGCAAACGAAAAAGTGCTCCTAAACTTTTCCTGCGCCATTTTTCAAATTTTTTTTTTTGAGGAGCAGCGCACAAATTATCATCCGTTCCATCCGCTAAGCTAGCTTTGCACTTCGCTCCGTGTGAAGCGAAAACCTGCAGCGCGCCCAGCTTAGCTTTATGTAATGTAAAGCGCAGGGCAGCAAGCAGCAAATCATGCATCCTATCCAACACGAAAAATCGCATCGTGGGAAACGGGCTATAGGACACCGGGCTATCAATTGCTGATTGGTCATTCCAATCCGCTATATTTAATAGCCAAGCTAGCGGAAAATTATTATTATTGAGTAAAGTTTGGCCAATCAGCGCCGATCTTTAGCCGGGCGCACGTCGGTGAGCCGCATGCCTGGTAGTATGTGGCGGCGCACTAGGGATGCGCGATTTCGAAAAAAATCGATATAATAATAAAATTTGGTACTAAAATATCGATTTTAACACAAAAAAATTGGAATATCGAAAAATCGATTATCATAAATTTTAAATATTTAAATGAAGTCTTCCTTATTAAGCGGGAAAAAATTGTATGTACATATATTTGAATATTAAATATTTCAAAATTAATTTTAAAAGCATTTGAATATATTTTAAAGTTTGTTTTGTTAATAATTAAATATATTTTAATATAAAATACACTACATTTTCTATTACGTTTTTGATAATTTACTCCATTTTTTCTCGTTTTTTTCGTGAAAGGCATGAAAATTTGATTTAGAAGTCCATGAGTTCTGAAAAGAAAATCAATTGATGATTTTTGAGAAATTTATTAATATTAAAAAATTATATTATAATAAATTTTTTACCTGAAAATTTAAGAATCCTTAATTTATTTATAAAAACAATAAGTTAGGCGACTAGCGAGAAGATGCAGAGAAGAGGATAAAGGGAAAGGATCAACAATTTATGTTTTATTAATGCTTACTATAAAATGTTCTTATTTAAAATATTATACATTATAAATACATTCAATTATACAAACAAAAGAAAAAGAATATACACAGAGTAAATGTAGAAGTAAAATGCACAAACAAACAATGCAAGTAAAATGCACAAACGAACAATGCAAAATGAGAGTGATATAAAGCCTCAACCCAATCTCCATTCTTCTTTGGATAAAGATCCCAAAAATAGAAGTCTGTTCAAATGCTCACCCATAAGACGGTTTCGATCGTCTGTTTTGATACCTCCTGCCGCTGAAAACAACCTTTCTGAAGGAACTGAAGTACTAATGATGCTGATGTACTGAATTGCCAACTTATACAGTCCTGGAAACGAGGGTTCAAATATTTTCCAATGATTGAATGGGTCTTGATGTCGAGGAATTACTTTCTGCTTTAAATATTGCCTTAACTCATACGCAAGATTTTCCTCGCCCATGTTTATTTCGGCATACCTTGTCACCAACTCATCATGAGTTTTCCAAAGATTTGACTGTTCTGGATTCTCTTCAACTTGTTGGAGTATTGTCGTCATCTCATCTTTTTTATTTTCAAATACCTTCATCTCTTTGTTGATTTCCTCAATAGCAGTTGCAGCTGCGAGAGCATTTTGGAAGTGAAGCCGTTTAAAGCGTGGGTCAAGTATTGTCGGATTGACAGGATCATGTTTTTCTCAACATGCTTAAACTTCTCATCTATTGATGCCAGTAATCTTTGTTGAAATTCAATCCCTTCATTTGTTGAAGGTTGAATTTGTTCGATTGAACGTGTCACGCAATGTATAATAGGGATAATGACACTGCAAGTAGGATAATTACTCCCACTAATTTCTCTAATAATGCACTCTACTGGCTTCATAAGAAGCACAAGGTCTTTGAGAACTTCAGTCTGATCACGCGTCAGCATGTTTGGAATGTCTGATCTCTTACATTTCAAACTAACTGCATGTACGTAGTGTTCCAGAGTGAGAAATCTCTCCAGCATATAAAGAGTAGAGTTCCAGCGAGTTGCAACATCGATAATGAATTTTAAGGATGTCCCCTCCGTCTTTCCATCACAGATCTGCAATCTTTTCAACTCATCTGAAGTCACAACACTTCGTCGAATGAGTGCTACGACTCTTCGGACCGCAATAATAATGTCGATAACAGCTGGCATAGTTTTTTGTACTTTCGGGACTAGGTGCGATAGAAAATGAGCGAAACACCAAATATGCTTTTCCTGGCCTACTACATTATGAACGGCAGCAACTATATTCGGAGCTCCATCGCTGGTGATTGCCATGATTTTATTTTTAGATAAATTAAAATCATCAATCACAGCATTAAGACATTCAAACAGGTAGACTTCCGTATGATTGCTGTGCAATGGGAAAACTCCTAGGCATCCATTTTTCATCATAAGATCTTCTCCTAGGTAATGTATGGTGACACTCAAATAACTCCCCACTCGGCATGTAATATTTTTGATACATTGCTGCAATATTCCATTTGAAATATTACACCTTTCAACAATATTACAGAAATATTTCACGACCGTTTCTGCAATATTTCTGCAATGTTTCAATGTCCGCAATCATTTCAAATGCAACCTTGCTAAAAGATTTCAGCAATATTTCGATAATATTACTGAAATATTTTTGAAACATATCCCAAGTAGCAAACTGACGTCATAATGACGGTAAATTTTGGTCACAAAATGACCACTTACATATCCTAAGTTAGGTCTCATGAGACCCGAAAATGATGTCGATATGTCACATCCACGAGACGTCATTTTCTGATGTTTGTTTGACGGCAAAACTAAAATCAATTACAGTAATAATATATAACAATATACATTAATGTGATATATATTATAGATAAACGCGACGTTCCGAGTTGAGATTTCTTCAGACATCTCGGATTCGTTTTCGATAACCACACGTACACCTGTTGCTCGTGCAAGATGGCTTCTTCGCTAAGACGACCGCGTGTCTTGCGTTTTTGCTCTTTCTTTTTTTTTTGTTACTGCTCAGCTTTGATGACTGGGCCCATAACCTGTTGCGTCAGTGTTAGTAACAGGAGAAAGATTGGTAATCGATATTTCTAACAGAAATTAATTGTTTTATTAGGTGTACAACTTTGCTTCCGCCATTTTTTTTCCGAAATTCGAGGCTTTATAAGTAAAAAACTGGTTATAATTTATGATTCAAAGTATTGTCCATCGCTGGCCACTACTTTGTCCCATCTTTCGGACAGCGTACGAATCCCGCGTTGAAGAAACTGATCATCTTTTGAAGCGATCCACGAATCGATCCAATTTCTTACTTCTTCATAAGACCGGAAGTGCTGGTCAACCAGGCCGTGTGCCATTGATCGAAAAAAGTGATAGTCAGAGGGAGCAACGTCTGGAGAATACGGCGGGTGGGGTAGGACTTCCCATTTCAACGTTTCCAAATATGTCTTGACCACTTTCGCAACATGGGGTCGAGCATTGTCATGCTGCAAAATCACTTTATCGTGTCTCTCGTTGTATTGCAGCCGTTTGTCTTTTAATGCTCGGCTCAAATGCATTAATTACGTTCGATAACGATCGCCTGTGATTGTTTCAGTCGGTTTTAACAGCTCATAATACACTACGTCGAGCTGGTCCCACCAAATACAGAGCATGACCTTGGAGCCGTGAATATTCGGTTTGGCCGTCGACGTTGAAGCATGGCCGGGATATCCCCATGATTTTCTGCGCTTGGGGTTATCGTAATGAACCCATTTTTCGTCCCCAGTCACAATGCGATGCAGAAATGCCTTCCGTCTTTGCCTTTCAAGCAACTGTTCACAAGCAAACAAACGCCGTTCAACATCTCTCGGTTTCAACTTGTACGGCACCCAATTTCCTTGTTTCTGAATCATTCCCATGTTTTGAAATTGCTTGTTAAGTCACTCCCAATGATCGTGACAATTCTTCTTGACTTTGACTCGAGTCTTCATTAAGTAATGCCTCCAATTCTGCATCTTCAAAAACCTTCTCTCTTCCACCGCTATGCCGGTCTTCGACGTGAAAATCACCGTTCTTGAAGCGTTGAAACCACTCACGACACGTTCTTTCACTAATAGCGGCCTCACCATAAGTATTTGAGAGCATTCGATGAGCCTCAGCCGCAGATTTCTTCATATTGAAGCAAAAAATTAAAACCTCCCACAAATGACGAGAATTTGGCTCGTAAACTGACATTTTCAATCGAGAATAACTTTATGATGCAGACACAAATCGACTAATGTTTCTATGGGGTTATGTTGACAGATGCCCAAGTTTATTGCATGACGTCTATAATCTATTTATTTCGACCACGACTTACCGCTAAAGTCATCTATAGGAAAACGGCGGAAGCAAAGTTGTACACCTAATATCTAAGATAATTGGAAGATAATGATTGCATCTAACAGAACTCAGCTCTTAGTAAGCGCTTTATGATTCTTTAATATGTTTTGTTCTTACATTTAGATCCATCGGAGAACCAAAGATAAGATGCAATCATATTAAAGAATGCGTTTAACTGTTCTGACACATGTTAAAGAATTATTTAGATTTTTGAAAGTTTATCTATTGCCGAGAAATAGGTTTCCGGCAAGCATTCCGTGTCTGTCTGCAAATTTAGGCTATTTTTTTGCCTTTTTATATGTAGCATTTCCGAAATTAATCGTTTACTCAGAAAATAAGGTTCGTTGTCTAAAATTTCTGCCTCATCCCAATTAAAATCGTGTTTGGACTCTAATCTGTGATCGGCAATAACAGAATGACTCGCCGTGTTTCTCTTTATATGATTTCGGTGTTCGGAAATTCTCGTATGTAATTGTCTTCCTGTTTGTCCGACATACGATGCAGTGCAATTCAAACAATTCAATTTATAAACTACGTTGTTCTTAGTAGATTTAGGGCAGATGGTCTTTGGTATATATCCCGTTTTTACTTCGGGAGTTCCTATTCTTACGTAGAATAGTGATTCCGACCTTGGAGATACTGTAATGGTTTCTGGAGAGAAAAAGGGTATGTTTATTCCGGAGACATCCAGTTGTCCTTGCGCGTAATCTATTTTTGAAAATGTTCGCTTAAAGAAGTCATTTCCTAATATATCAGATTGCAGAATCGGAAAGTCGTGAGATACTATATGGAAAGATACGGGTATTTTAAAAAGATTTAATGTGGTTTCCCCAAGAGTATACACTGGGTAATTATTTATCCCGTTTAATTTTAGTATATTTGTATAATTTATTTTTATATCCTCGGGTATAAGATGTTCTTTAATTATATTCGGACCAGATCCCGTATCTAACATGAAAGTTATTTGAGTGGTTATTTCATTGATTTTTACCCGAACAGTAGGCACGCGACTATCTTTGTCGAGATTTACTGTTACGGGGCGTATATCTATTGTTTCGCACTCTACTTGACTTCTCGAGACACAGGCGGGTGTACTGTCGGCTCGGCTCCCCGTTGCACTCCCGACGTCGAAGGACCCGTATAGTTTCCCTGGTTAGTGTCTTTGCGCCTATTATTGCTATTGATACGCAACTGACAATTTTCAAGGAGATGACCGTTTTCCTTACAATATCGGCAAAATGATATATCCTGTGGAGTTGATTTGTCTTTAGACGACATTCTTTAGCCGCATGCCGGAATCTGTCGCAAAGTTGGCATGTAACTCTCAGTTTATTCTCGAAATTTCGCTCTTCGTTTTGCTTCTTCCAGCAATTTTTAGCTGAGTGTCCTGTTTTGTCGCACCATTGGCATGTTACAGGAGTTTTATTATTTACATCGGCATTGCTTTGCCGACATGTTTTTGCGCTATGGCCAGATTTTGAGCATATTTGACAAGCGATACTTTTCTCTTGTACTACGTTTATTGTCTGCCGAGATTGAGGATCGCGGAAGCGACACTTATCGGCACTATGACCGCGTTTTTTACAAATTTGGCATATTAAAATATCCGTTCCTAGCCCTGTTTTATTATAAATCTGCGAGGGAAGCTGTGTAAGCTTTCGGCAATTACTCGCTGCGTGACCTTCCTTTAAACAGATTTGACACGTTTCTCGCGTCCGATTAATGGTGTGAAGGTTATTTTTGCCTGAGTCTGTACTTGGTCCCTGTCGTAAATCTATCATCGCTCGAAGCTCCCTTTCTAACCTTAGGGCATCGGCGACGGTATCTTCTATGCCTAAATTCCTCGCGATTCTTTGCTCAATTTCAGGTTTTAAGAGGATGCCGGATTACCGACAGAATGCGAATATTAGTAGGATTGCAAAATCTTTTTGTTGATTATAGATATCAACAAATCCTTTTCCACAATTAAGGTACACATAATAACGGAGTGCGGAGTTTAACATTTCATATGAAAAGTTAAAAAAAATGAGAAAATTACAGTTTTGTTATCGGCTTCTGCCGTCACATTTACTTAATATAACAAATTTGTAATCTGTACGTGCCTAATCAGTAAACCCCGCACTCGGCATTTCATCAAAGAGTATAAGTGAACTTAGAGAAGTGAGTTTAGAAGCTTTAGAAAAAAGATTTTACGATGCTACACTTTCGTGCATATGTGTGTGTGCGAGATCGAGGCTCAAGAGTAAAACAGAGCAGTAGATTAGTTGCGTGATGTCGCGATAGACGGAGCTGTAATCTTACATGACAAGGACAGACATAATCGTACTATCTTTGTCTCTTTCATGCGTGTGAGAGTAATATACATGTATGCACTAACATTATTGCAGTATCTTTTCTCTCTCGATCATACGCTCTGTCTCTTTCTAATCGCTCGCTCGCTATGTATTACGTATCGCTTATGCCGTATCAGACTACGCATTGAAGATTGAGATTGAAGATTGAAGATTGAAATTTGACCAATCAGAATAAAGAAATTTTAATCCTTTTTGTTCTGATTAGTCAAA
Source organism: Formica selysi (assembly GCA_009859135.1). Taxonomy (NCBI): domain Eukaryota; kingdom Metazoa; phylum Arthropoda; class Insecta; order Hymenoptera; family Formicidae; genus Formica; species Formica selysi. The sequence goes on along the minus strand of WHNR01000028.1, from coordinate 386,154 downwards.
TTCCAATCTTTAATCTTCAATCTTCAATTTTCAATGCGTAGTCTGATACGGGCTTTAGCTTCATGCTCCTCGCATATTCACTTACGCGTTCACTCGCGCTTCTCTCTCTCTCTCTCTCTCTCTCATTCTCTCTCTTTCTTTCTGCTCTTTCATTATTATATTCTTTTATTCCCATTATTATATTCTTTTATTTGCTCAATTTTTATTCTTTCTATTCTCGTCTCCCTACATGAAAATAAATAAATTTAGTTATTTATTTTTATTTTATACAGCATAAATAAGATATACAACACAAGTTATTTTCTTTTTTTATTTCACTATAGTTAATACAATACATAATTACGTTTCACTATAGTTAAATACAACACATGCACATACAAAAATACACATGCACACGCACACATACATAATACTTTTTTTATTTATAAAATATACAATATCTTATTTATGCTTTATAAAATAAAGATGGATAAATTAATTTAATATCATGTAGGAAAACAAGAATAGAAAGAATAAAAGTCGAATAAATAAAAGATTATAATAATGGGAATGAAAGAATAGAATAAAGAACAAGCAGAGAAAGAGAGAGAGAGAACGAATGAGAAGCAAGCGAGATAGCTAACATGAAAGACTTCCGAAGTCTCGCTCGCCAGGCTCCTTTTATCTGTAATTTTTGACATGTATATGTCACCTTACTATAGAAATTAAAAGTTATATATTTCGCATTTTATATATCTGGAAATAATTGTAATGGATTAATTACATTTTTGCGATTAAAATAACGCTAAATATGACATAAATCGGATTATTTTTAATGAAATAAGTAATCATAATTTTAATTACATAATTCATTAAAAATTGTCCGATTTCGTGTTTGGTATCATTTTAATTGGTAAAATATCATTAATTCATTGTAATTATTTTCGGATCAATAAGCGCAAAAAAGAAAAATTTTACAGTAACGATATATAACGCGAGAGATTATAGATAAAGCGAGCCTCGCGAGAGAAACTTCGGAAGTCTTTCATGTTAGCTATTTCGCTTGCTCCTCATTCGTTCTTTCTCTCTCTTTCTCTGCTCGTTCATTATTGTATTCTTTTATTCCCATTATTATATTCTTTTATTTGCTCAACTTTTATTCTTTCTATTCTCATCTCCCTACATGAAAATAAATAAATTTATTTATTTATTTATATTTTATAAAGCATAAATGGGATACACAACAATAAGTTATTTTCTTTTTCTATTTAACTATAATTAAATACAACACACGTACATACAAAAATACATATAATTAAATACTTTTTCTATTTATAAGATACACAATATCTCATTTATACTCTATAAAATAAAGATGAATAAATTAATGATTAAATTAATAATTATTATTATGTAGGAAGACGAGAATAAAAAGAATAAAAGTCGAATAAATAAGAATATATAATAATGGGAAAGAAAGAATACAATAAAGTACGAGCAGAGAAAGAGAGAGAGAGGGAAGAGAGAAGAAAAGAAGAGAAGAGAGAGAAAGAAGAGAGAGAGAAGAGAGAGAGAGAGAGAGAGAGAGAGAGAGAGAGAGAGAGAGAGAGAGAGAGAGAGAGAGAGAGAGAGAGAGAGAGAGAGAGAGAGAGAGAGAGAGAGAGAGAGAGAGAGAGAGAGAGAGAGAGAGAGAGAGAGAGAGAGAGAGAGAGAGAGAGAGAGAGAGAGAGAGAGAGAGAGAGAGAGAGAGAGAGAGAGAGAGAGAGAGAGAGAGAGAGAGAGAGAGAGAGAGAGAGAGAGAGAGAGAGAGAGAGAGAGAGAGAGAGAGAGAGAGGATAGGAATGAGTTAGCGAGGGAATGGCTGTAAAACGATATATCGATTGATAATTCACATGTGTCACTAAACATTAGTGAGCATAAAGTATTGCTACGGAGAAAGATATAACTATTTACTTTTTTTTCTTACTTTTGGCACTTGTACAGACACTTGCTCAGTTACACTCATATCTTCTTTCTCTCTTTGCCCATTCTTCTCTGTCCATCTCTTTCTTATCCGAGCATACTATATATGTGTTATATATTATCTACATGTATGTATATGTTTGTGTATATGTAATAGTAACTTTAAATTTATTAAAATATCATTAATCTTTTGCTTATTTGCATATTTCACTGAAAATTGATTATATTTATTTTGCAATAGTAGTCGTGTCACAGTAGTTAGTTAGCCAGAGGCGATCAATTCGTGATCTGGTTGTTGAAAGAAATATTTCCCACCAAATGCGTTTTGCATGTGCGCTTTGGTTGAAGAATATATCCCAAAAGCGATCAATTCGTGAACTGGTTGTCGAAAGAAATATTTCCTACCAAAAACGTTTTGCATGTACGCTTTGGTTGAAAAATGTATCCCAGAAGCGATCAATTCGTGAACTGGTTGTCGAAAGAAATATTTCCCACCAAAAACGTTTTGCATGTACGCTTTGGTTGAAGAATGTATCCCAGAAGCGATCAATTCGTGAACTGGTTGTCGAAAGAAATATTTCCCACCAAAAACGTTTTGCATGTACGCTTTGGTTGAAGAATGTATCCCAGAAGCGATCAATTCGTGAACTGGTTGTCGAAAGAAATATTTCCCACCAAAAACGTTTTGCCTGTACGCTTTGGTTGAAGAATGTATCCCAGAAGCGATCAATTCGTGAACTGGTTGTCGAAAGAAATATTTCCCACCAAAAACGTTTTGCATGTACGCTTTGGTTGAAGAATGTATCCCAGAAACGATCAAATCGTGAACTGGTTGTTGAAAGAAATATTTCCCACCAAAAACGTTTTGCATGTGCCCTCTGGTTATTAAAAAAATAACATTTTGTCCCAGAGGCGATTTTTATTCGTGTGCTAGTTGGTTTAAAAAATATTTTATTCCAGAAGCGGTTTGCATATGCGCTCTGGTTATTAAAAAAATATTTTATCCCAGAGGCGATTTTTATTCGTGTGCTGGTTGGTTTAAAAAATATTTTATTCCAGAAGCGGTTTGCATGTGCGCTCTGGTTATTAAAAAAATATTTTATCCCAGAGGCGATTTTTATTCGTGTGCTGGTTGGTTTAAAAAATATTTTATTCCAGAAGCGGTTTGCATGTGCGCTCTGGTTATTAAAAAAATATTTTATCCTAGAGGCGATTTTTATTCGTGTGCTGGTTGGTTTAAAAAATATTTCATATCATATGGGGTTTATGCATGAATATTTTGGTTATTAAAAAACAATTATTTCAAAAGAAATTTAAAGAAACTTCCGTTTTTAAAAGACTAAGTGTGCAATATCTGGTATTCCTTCATATGATTGCAACCAATCATATATAGTAATAAAAGCTTACAAATTATTGGAAGGAATTATTATTGTGATTCCTGGCGATGTATTTTTTCTTTTTTTGATGGCACCAAATTTCGCGTATATAATAGTCTATTAGGCTGTGTATATACAAGTTGGTATCTAAAGAGAAAAAAATATGTACATCTTTGTTATTAGGAGGCAATCCTTATGAGAAAAAATACTCCAAAGATATAAAGAGTATGAGGAAACGGTTTTGTAATATTATAGCAAGCAATAAACTGCTGCCTTTTTTAAAATGATAAGAAATTATGATTAAAAAAACTCGATCCTGATACTCGTAACAATATTGGCCAGAAAAAAGATGCCTCAATCTTGCTTGCAAATTATAATCGCAGATATCAAAATAATAAATAAAATATTTTGGTTGCGTTTTCACGAAAATGGGCGATGCAGGAGCCCTTTCTATATTATAAATATCCAAAATATTGTAACAATCATAAAATTTTGTTGCAATGTTTTGCGGACAGAATATTTATGTGTTTGCATTTATAAATATTTATATTAATATTTATATAAATGTAAATTTTATTATGTGCATACTTATGTCATAAGAATATATAAACATTCACATTTATAGTGAAGAAGTTTATATATTACTCATTAGTCCTCAATCATATCGATTATACCGATATACTGTCGATGATAAAGATTTATCATCGTATTCAAAATTATATGTATAATATATTTACATCCATATATAATATATTTTAGTTCAATTTTCTCGAACTGTACTGCATAAATTGTAACCCAGCAAACCAAGATATGATTGTTATACATATAACATGTACATAATAAGTGCACATGTTATATCTATGTTATATGGCAGATATATTCGATGTTTGCTGGGTATATGTATCATATATATATATATATATATATATATATATATATATATATATATGCCATATAACATATAACATAGATGTAACACATATATATATATATATATATATATATATATATACATATATCATATATATGAGATATACAGGGTGCGGCATTTATAGTGACGCGGGCATATTTTTCGGAAACGAAGTGAGATATCAAAAAATGTTTCAGACAAAAATTGCATGGTTTCGAGGGGGCCACATGATAAAAATATGGATTTGACCTTAAGTGGTCTTTTCAAGGTGAGGTCAATGTGGTCGATGTTTTCTTAAATGGAACTCCCCATTTTTTATTACATATTCTTATACCTTATCCCGTGAGCTTTCCAAAACACTATAATAAAGTATTTTTTTATTAAGTACTTTTTGAGTTATTTTATATTTTAATCTCACATATTTTGATATAAAAAATAAAATATCTCGTAAAATATTTAGTTTTCGATAATCTTACCGTAATACTTTTATGTACAGAATAATGAGACAAATCAATTAGTGTAAAGCAAAAAACAAATAATTGTTTTAAAAAATACATTGTAAATAATTACATACTTTTTCTTAAAAACAATTATTTTTTTTTTACTAATTGATTTGTCTCATTATTCTGTACATAAAAGTATTACGGTAAGATTATCGAAAACTAAATATTTTACGAGATATTTTATTTTTTAAACCAAAATATGTCAGATTAAAATATAAAATAACTCAAAACGTACTTAATGAAAAAATACTTTATTATAGTGTTTTGGAAAGCTCTCGAGGTAAGCTACAAGAATATGTAATAAAAAATGGGGAGTTCCATTTAAGAAAACATCGACCACATTGACCTCACCTTGAAAAGACCACTTAAAGTCAAATCCATATTTTTATCATGTGGTCCCCTCGAAACCATGCAACTTTTGTCTGAAACATTTTTTGATATCTCACTTCGTTTCCGAAAAATATGCCCGCGTCACTATAAATGCCGCGCCCTGTATATATATATATTGTAACCGTAATTTTTTTTGTTAATTATTTAAGTAATAATTATTTGATTATTCGGCGGGCGGTTCTTCGGTGCCCACGGCACACCTTCGGCGCGTATCTCGAATATCGATCCCGATATCCCGAAAAAGTCAATATATCACCAAATAACCGAGTTGGGCGCCAGGTACGGCAGGCCGCACCATTCACGATAATAGTAACGCTAAGAGACAATTGCGAGATCGATAATTAACGCGACGGCAAAATTCCACGGCTACTCAATATACCCGAAATGGTAGAGGGGGTGGTTCGGGGGGAAACGGAAGAGATTTTGAGAATCGAGAACACGGGAGCAAAAATGAGCATTCGATAAGTTAAAAATAAAGATAACAATAATAATATATTAATTGAAACAAGAGTATAGAGCAGTTCACAGAAGTGATAAACGTGGGCGACAATGGTTATTCTACAGGCGAATAAAATATATTATTTCCGCGAAGATCAGCACGACCGTGCGCAACAGTATTAAATTACCGGGCGTCTTACGCGATTTAACTCGACTTTTCGACCGCGAGGATTTCCGCCGTACGAGACTTAATTAGGCCGCGACAACTAAAGAAATCTCTCGAATGCGCCGGTAACTACTTTACGCACGCCCGTGAATCCACTTCAATACCATATAAATTTCTCGGTGATACGACTCGAATCGGTCTTTTAACGCAGCTCGTGATGCTGGAATGTGCCTCAATAATAATAACGACGACCTTTGCTTGAAATACGCCACGTATATTACTCGGATGACTCGCGAAAACTAACGACGGGGTCACAAACACCCGATAGATACTCTGCTCGATATCGGAGAATTACGCCTTCTCCTTACTCTAATTACGCATAGCGTGTACAAGAGAAATGCTAACAATACTCAAAAAGAATACGAAAACTATCGGTGACGACTGTGGTGTACGAGTCGTACGACGCAATACTTTACGCGATCCGGAATATCGATCGCGCGAGCGTGAAAATCCCGATACGCTACAACATGTAATAATTACAGACGCGAAACTAACATTAATGACTGTCGGCGGCGGCGAAATGAATGGAGAGAGCTTAATTTATATAGTTCGGATGAGCGACGTGTGCCCGTCGGCCGTGCGACTTAATCTACCAAAATGTTCACAAAGTTAATTCACCAAAACGTGAGGCTCGACAACTATTAAGGGCGCGACTCATCCGAACTAATTACCTACAAAAAATCGGCAACAAAATCGGGCTGGCGACTCGTCCCACCGGCTGGAAGCCCTCGAATTTTCCGTTCGCTATTTCCGTCTCGATATCGCTCGCGCTTCCTGAGACCTGCGTTCTATCGGATGGCTCGCCGAACAGTGCCGAGCGAGAGTCCTGCAGGAGACACGCCGGCGCGATAAATCGCTATCGTGCCACCTGTGGCGCTTTCGCGTTACGCAGGGCCGTCCTGCGGTCCTCGCGATCCTTGTTGTCATCACGGCCGTGTTGGTGGGTTCATCGACCCGGAGATCCCAAGATTTTCTGCTGTTCGGCTTAAAGGGGCGGGCTTACGGCTGCGCCCGATCGGCTCTCTATCCTATTTGGTCGAATAGGCTCCGCGTTGAGAGTCCGCTCGCCGCTCCGTCCTTGGGACTCCCTCGCTTCGTGCGGATGGAGTGGCCGCCTCTTTGGCCGGATTATTCCGGCCCTCCGCGCTCCTTTCCTGCCATAAGAAATATAAATTTATCGGCAGCGATGTTTGTCAGCCATATAAAATGTTTTTAATATTAGACAACTACGACCTGACGTCTCCTGTTTCCCGGGTGTCCTGGACTCCCGCTCTCGGCCGTCACTCTTCTCTCTTCCTTTTCTTCCGCCGGATGGGATCCCGCCGCTCGATCTCGTGCCGACAACCAACTCGCGGGCTCATCTCGAGCTTACATTTCCGATAACTATTACTATCAAAAGTCGGATCTCGTCGATCCGACGATTGGGCCGCTCTCTCCCTAAATAGAGAGGACGCAGGCCCCCGAAAAACCGCCCCCGATCGGGTCATTCGACCCTTGTGACGGACGTCCCAAAAACGTCACGTCACAATATATATATATATATATATATATATATATATATGATGTATATATATATATATACATTATGATAAAATCCAAAGAGATAATATGAGCAATATTATAGATTTTTGTATTCAAAATATGTATGCGACATAAATAGATATCTATGTAAAGTCGTTGCTTCTACGAAACGATAGAACAGAAATAGAGTAGAAATCCAACATATTTTCTGTCTCTACATATTTAACACAATGCGAAAAGTTTGTATTTTATTGCTCTTTCCAAAGTATGCACATATCCTTGACAATTACTCTACATAATGATATCGGTAATGTAACTATAAAGCGTTGGTAATATACCGACACTTTTAGTTACACTTAGATGAGGGCGTTCACCCGTCGGAGTTCGCCCGTCGCTTCGGCATCCTCTTAAATCTCGTATGAAACATTTATTCATGTCTTTTTCCAGTGATGTTTTAATCTGTGGATCGACTGTATTCCCTTGATTTGAGCTCTTATATGCTTCTAGTATTTGTTTTCCGAGAATTTCAACGCGATTCGCGTAGGTAATGACATCTTCTTCATTCTTTTTGATAAATGCATCCTAGTTCTCCTTGTAATTGATAGACGTTTTTAGAAGGGCCATAAATTTGTTTTAGATACGATGTTAATTGCGTTATGTTATCAAAGTCTCGATCTTGTATAGTTCGACGCGCTTCCCCGACAATTTTGGTTCTTATAATTTTAGTGAGTTGCGATTCGGCTTCCTTGGGTAACATGGATTTTGCTTCCTCGCATCCCTCAATAAAATAAGTTAAAGAAGAATGGTTGCCATCGAAAAAGGGGACGGCTTCCACCGCGTATTTTAGAGTAGCGAAGGGATTTTGAGCCATTGTTTCAGTTTCGTCTGAATCGCTCTCTGTCCCTTTATACTTGTAATTCGTAATAATTTTATTACGAGCGTTAATTAATTTGGTATCTGTAATACGCTGCGAATCGTCGGAACTTGGCTTGGACGTCTCGATCTCAAGAGTATTATCGAATAAACTTCCCTCTATTAATGTATTTTCTAATGAGATATCTACTTGTTTGGATACGGTTTCACTGTCTTTTATTAGTGTGGATGTGTGTATTGTATTGGGTTTGGTTGTTTCTGATTTGGATGTAGATTTGAATTTATTTCCTTCTAGAGCGAGTTTATAAAGTTTTTCTATCTCTTCTTTATCGCTTCCTCCTCTAGTACTCCGATTCATTCCCGTTTTTAGAAATCGCACATAACAATCCCGGACGAGCCCCCAAAATTTCTTATGTTACGTCCAGACTCAAATAAAGGAAGAGTCAGCGGGAGCGCGTAACCTTCTTACCTCTAGACAAACGCTAGACGATGGGTGTCCTAGAGTCGAACGAACAGACCAGGGCCCCAGATAGGTCAACGACCGGAAGGGTCGCTCTTACTCTATCGAAAGGCCGTTCGCTCGGCGGTCCCTTTTCTGGTAAAGGAACTGAATCTTTATTACTCGGGACGGGACCTTGTGCGATTTCGGTTAACAGAAAGGAGGTCGGGTTAATAAATTGCTCGAATTTAAAATGTAACTTTACATTTATTCAAAAATAAAAATGAATAATTTTAAAAGATAGAATTTAATAATGACTCATCTAATTCAATTTAATAAACTGTTATTATAAAATAAACTTGCTTAAGATCTAATATGGTTGTGTGTGAATGTGTGTATGTGGATGAAAATTGTGTTCTCGCGGGTGTTACAAAAATACGGAGGACATCAACCGGAATTAGACGGGGAAACTAAAATTTAAATTCCGGTTGGAAATTTACAATAAATAGTTTTAGAAAAATTACATGAAATAAAAGTGTGAGTAGAATGATGAGGATAGAAAAATTATTAATTCGCGGACGCTCGAGCCAATTCCTTCTTAAGCCGCCTATTGCGACGATTCCGCGAACATTTGGTAGCCGCTCGCGAAGATCGTTTTTGTCTTTCCACTAAGGAAAGAGTAATAATGAATAATAATGTAGAAAAATCGCGAGAAAATCCCTAATTTGAGAAACAATTCTTGGAGTTTTTCTTTATTTGATTAAATGGAAAGCTCTTAGATCCAGAAAGAGAGAAAAGAAAAAGGAAAGTTTATATATTTATCTTTATAATATATATGAGAGATTCCACCAAATCGAGTACCACTTTTGGGCCTGCATGTCTGCGATCACGTTCAAATTTTTTTGGCTTATAGTCCACATTGAGAAACATACTTACAAGTTTTTTAAGATTTTTTCCTCCATTATTTTAGCCGCCATATTAGGGAACATTTTACGTTTTTTTTTTTTTTTTTTTTTTCATAAATTAATTGCGGCATTACGCGTGCTCTAAACAAATTTTTGTTATCTATGTTTTTTATGTAAAAAAACCTCAGCTTTTCAAAAAAAAAATATTTCAAAATAAACGGACCCATATAAACTGCTGAAAATTCGATTTTAATCATAAAATCACAGTTTTTGGTAAGTGCGCCATTTTTTAAAATTTTGAAACTATTTCCATTGAAAAGCTGAGAAAATTTCGCATAGAATACGTAAAAATCAAGTTGGAATCTCTGTAAGAATTTATTGGGTCACTAAATGTTTAAAATCAAAAAATTAAAAAATTAAATTTTCCAAATTTTTTTCGATTTTTTTTTACTACTAGTGCTTTATGACAAAGATTCCAAGAGAATTTTGCATACCACGATAAAAGTTATCTATTCCACATTGTGTATTGTCGCTGAAAATTTAAAATCATTTTTTGAAATAGAAATATATTCTATTTCAAAATTCCCGGTCATTTCGATTACTTTTGTTTTTATTGATAATGAACGATATTTGGATTCAAAAGTCAAATTAGATGCTCGATCTTCTCGATCAAAAACTGTAAAAGGGACCCAAATGATACATTTCATCGCTCCGATTCCAAACAATCCAAGTGTGGTTACAACGAAGTTTGTATCTAATTCAGAAACTTACTCTATCGTTCAACTCTACAAGCCATCAGCACCTTAAAAGTTACCAACAAAGTTCATGTAATTCTGACATCAATAAAAAAAAAAAATCGAAAAAAATTTGGAAAATTTAATTTTTTAATTTTTTGATTTTAAACATTTAGTGACCCAATAAATTCTTACAGAGATCCCAACTTGATTTTTACGTATTCTATGCGAAATTTTCTCAGCTTTTCAATGGAAATAGTTCCAAAATTTTAAAAAATGGCGCACTTGCCAAAAACTGTGATTTTATGATTAAAATCGAATTTTCAGCAGTTTATATGGGTCCGTTTATTTTGAAATATTTTTTTTTGAAAAGCTGAGGTTTTTTTACATAAAAAACATAGATAACAAAAATTTGTTTAGAGCACGCGTAATGCCGCAATTAATTTATGAAAAAAAAAAAAAAAAAAAAAAACGTAAAATGTTCCCTAATATGGCGGCTAAAATAATGGAGGAAAAAATCTTAAAAAACTTGTAAGTATGTTTCTCAATGTGGACTATAAGCCAAAAAAATTTGAACGTGATCGCAGACATGCAGGCCCAAAAGTGGTACTCGATTTGGTGGAATCTCTCATATATATATGTATATATATATATATATATATATATATATATATATATATATATATGTGTGTTTTATATAAAAAAGAAAAATTTTACTGAATGACACAGAACAGTGCTCGGATTTAGTTGCACATTTCGGCTCGATTCCGTGGCTCACGCCTATTGTCCCCCACTCACCGCTCATACGTTAGCGACGAGTCGCCAGATACGCGTAACTAAGGAGCGCGATGCTTTGTCTCAGGAGCGTCCGTATATAAGAATGTCCAAATATAATAGTAAGACAATAATTTTCTAAATGCACCGCGAAAATTCTCAAAATTAAAAGTTTTTCTTCAATATTTTATATTTCATTGATATAAAATATTGAAGAAAAACTTTTATTTATAGAAAAGTATTGTCTTATTATTATATTTAGGTATTCTTATATACGGACGTTCCTGAGACAAAACGTCGCGCTCCTTAGTTACGCGTATCTGGCGACTCGTCGCTAACGCACGAGCGGTGAGTGGGGGGCAATACGCGTGAGCCACGGAATCGGGCCGAAATGTGCAACTAAATCCGAGCACTGACATAGAAGACGGGAGGTATAACAAATGAAATCACGGGTCACTCTGCTAAATGCAGGTGACCCCTGGTGACAGACAGGGAGTTGCGAGTCGCTCTATAAAACACAGGTGACCCTTAACAACAAACAACAAATCACGAGTCGCTCTGTTAAATACAGGTGACCCTTGGCGACGAAGGAAAATCACGAGTCGCGCTGCTAAATGCAGGTGACCCTTGGCGACGAAGAAAAATCACGAGTCGCGCTGCTAAATGCAGGTGACCCTTGGCGACGAAGGAAAATCACGAGTCGCGCTGCTAAATGCAGGTGACCCTTAGTGACAGGTAATATAAGATTCCAGAGAAGGGGGTAGAAGGGCTAAAGGAGAGAAGGCCGAATAGGAAAGTAAGTTAAGATTGAAACGTAAATGATTGAAGTTACTGATTGATTTATTATAATTAATAATCCAAGAATTATTTCAAATTCACAGATGTGAAAGAAAAGAAAACAGATTTGAGAACATTCAAACCACTTACTACTTATCGAGTACGTTGGTAACAAATGAAAATCAGACAATGAAAGGCTCCGAAGGGCGAGGCGAGTTCCGATGAATCGGCTAGAGCTCGACGTGGCTGGTTGGAATGCGGTTCGCAGTCGCTGCAGTCACTTGGCACAAGGTCTTCCAAATTTGCACTGAATGTCTAAATTTTTCTAACTTGCACCAAACAACGCGGTTTTCGAGACACTTAGAATTTGTATGAAAATTTAAACCTGAAGTCGAAGTGATTATGGAGAACTAACAAAATCGAGAAAAGAATAGAAGTGTGAACTGTGAATTGAACTAAACAAAAAATGAACTGTACTGATTAAGGAACTGTAATGCCTAATGAACTGTAATGAATGATGAACTGTAACAATAATGCCTCCGCGAGGAATGGTTCGGAGTATATTAAGCCCTTTGCTCCTCCTCTCCATTGGCTTTGTTAATATTTTTTCACGAATTGAATTTTTTAATCGCGCCCTCCGATGTTACTGGGGGCGTTGCCTTTAGCATAGGAGATGTTAGAACCTTAGGTATTGGTGAAGGCTTTTGTTTACAGAATTAGGTTCGCCCAATGGAGAGTTGTTGCAATTGAGTAAGAATTATGCCTTTTATTATCTACTTGAGTTTATCTTAACGTAGATATCGCATAACGGAGATCTGTCAGGCGAGCGCACGTGGTATCATTTTTACCGTCCGTTTCGTTTTTCATTTGGATTCCTGGTACCGAATTGTTTATTACGAGATCTGTCAAGCATAGTTTAGATTCGTAAGAGAATTTGTCACCCGAGCTTCTAGTGGTTAATATTTACTGATTAATTTGTTTATCTTCTTAGATCAGATATGCTCTAGTTTCCTTTTTGTATCATATATCCTTTCAATTTTTGTTTTCAAAAAGTTTGTCTCGCCTTTCAGTTTCCATTTGTTTATTTCTAGACGTAGTGCGCTCTTAAGATACCGCTAATCTCCATTCACGATGAAAGAAAAGAATCGTGGAGTCCGCTGGACGTAACACAGCCTTAGGAAAACTTTTTAACATTATCCTGTGTAAAAAAGAAGCTAAGTAATATAGCGGGCTGTTTATCGAGGAAACAATTATTCTTAACGGATGACCGGGTTTATGTATCTTTGGGAGACCATAGGCTCTCGGCAATACCTCACCACTAAAATATAGCGATCTGTACATAGTCGTTGGAATAAATTCAGAGTTTTTCCATCTGGATAACAGCTCTCGTAAAGCTGTAGAGAGTTTTTTAGTCGGATCCCAGCAAACACAGAATATAACTGCTATATAACATGGGAATAACATGTAATATAACGGTTGTCATACCTAATTTATATTGGGATTATATAATTATCTTTTATTTATGCAATATAACACCAGAATATAACTGCTATGTAACATAGGAGTAACATGTAATGTAACAATTGTTATACCTAATTTATATTGAGATTATATAACTGTCTTTTATTTATGCAATATAATACCAGAATATAACTACTATGTAACATAGGAGTAACATGTAATGTAACAGCCCAAGTAGCAGAGTAACGTCAAAAGACGACGTAATGACGTCTATTTTTTGTCTATAATGTCGGCGGCTAATAGTTGACGTTTAAAAGACCTCATTTCTTAGACTAGCCAAAGACGAAACTTTGAAGACGTCCTATGATCGTCCAAATCATAGACAT